>LUCH01007785.1:8641-22543 GCA_013368495.1 Paragonimus heterotremus | reverse complement strand
CGGGGATTGTGTGCACGTGGTTCCATCGCCTCCGTTCTTCTCTGCCTAATCTTTCATTCTTTTGCACACACACACACACCCGTTGTACGGTTACATGGCTATAAGCACATTAGTATGAGCTACTGGTATATTGTTGGCAAGGTTGATGATGGTTACTTGTATGTGAACTTAGTATCTACAGAAACCGTAATGAACGAATCAAACATCTACTTTGGCATAAATTGAGGGTAGACAACATGCTGACCTGACAGAAAAGAAACATTCCTGATTGATCAAACCTAAGCGAGTGTACTCGGCGTGATCCAAATCGGGGAATAGAACCAACAAATTCTGCTTGAATACAGGATTGGCGTTCCGAAAGTGGTGTAATCAGAGGCCCACTTGAAACTTCTGTCGAATGTTTTTCGGAAAGCATCAGCTCCGAACAAATTTCATCCTAAAAACAGCATAAGACCGGTTATTTGAACGAGACGTTTGAGAGAATAAATGCAGATTTTGCAATCTTTTGTGAACAAAAATGACGTATACCTACAGCGATTGAAAGCAAATAATGTAAAGACAAAAGGCATCAAATGATTCAGTGCATCAAAAAGGACGACAACTTACAGTCCACTCATGTTTAGGTTTCCGACTGTAAACCAACACTGCGTGAGATCACGGCAACAGTTACGCAGATGACACCGCTTTAATGGAAACGGAAGTTTAGCGGTAAGCCTCGCCAAACAAATCAGTCACTGGTCATAGAAGGGCATTCGGTTTATCCGAATAGCAGAATAGACGCTCCCAAACAGACTATATAAATTCTTTTTGAGTGTAGTTTTCTGCTCCTCATCAGTTCAGCACATTTCCCAATTGGTTATACTGTTCTGTAGTTTTTCTGGTCTTTTGATGAGGAATATCAAGGCTTTAGAAAACAAGATTGAAATGCCGGTTTCCTATTCCAATTCTGAAACGTATGCGCGGACTTCCACAAACCAAAAAGAAGATACATAAGCCCGCTAAACATCGCAGTACTTTGAGCGATGATTATGCAACAAATGACAGCATACACATAACATATGACATACATGGGATATGCATAGCTAATATACAATGCATATGCAGCATATGTATAAGAATACAGACAGTATTGGCTCTTCCTCACCCCCGATCTTCTTAAAACGACTTATTAGTGTGCCCCTCAAGCTAAGCCGCTAAAAATAGACCTTAAAAATCCAGCAACTACCCTGGGAATCCCGTTTACATTCGTAATATGACCATAAATGACTTCACAATAACATTAATCTAAAATTGAATACGTCAAGTTGAAACGGCTTCGATTGCTCCAATAAGCATGTGGTTTAAATCGCAGGCAGGGAAGTGCTAGTGTAGAGTAAAATCACAAACGACCCAGTTGGTAGCATACCAGAACCGAAAGAGGATATGTTGAGATATGTTCACGGTTCGTCTACAGTAATCAGTCGATAACTAAGAGTATCCAGGTTATGTGTACCAGACGACTAGAAACACAATGAATGGGCATACAATCACACGAAGCACTGTGTAACCGAGAATAAGGCAATCTGATTGGCTGACTTCATCCCTTCCATGCGCAGCATGAATTTTGAAGATCGATAACTACGGGTTCTGAATGCGTATTAATATTTTCAATAGACTAAATGGATCAGTTCAGCAGCCCGTGGTCACAAGGTGTACAACAATGAACGCTGTAAGGAATCGAGCAGCTGAGTCACCCACTGGAGGTTGTTGCACCATATGCCGGTAAACCAAGATGTATTTTCATAATCAGAGAATCGTATGGGAAAATTTAACTGGTACCATGAGCTAGGAATTGGGTCTGATCGTACAAACAAACGTGTGCCTTTCGGAACAATCAGCTGTTTCAGCACAGAAAACACGATGACCTAAAGATTGGAAGGAACGAGCAGAGAGAGTAACGCAGCAGCTCAAAAAATGATACAAATCAGATACACAAAAAAGCCAACGAAACAGAGAGCGAAAGAAAATCAAGTAAAACAAACAGGTTTCTATACTCACCGGGTCAAAGTGCTTTAAGTTCCATACACGTAGGTGACTGTCACCACTCCCACTGATCAACAAACGATTCTCAGCGGCAAGCGAGAAGTCCCAGACAGGACCTGGGTGGCCCGTAAGAGTGGCGAAACAATGTAGGTTTTTCACATTCCAGAATTTGATGAAAGTATCTTGAGCGCTGAGGGTGTGAAAGTGAGACAAATTTCAAAGTAACGAATGTCAGTTTGGAAGCCATGATGGAACCTACCTGCTGAAATATATGCGTATACAACAGTCAAGCAGCGAATGCTGCGGAAAAATTAGGCATTTAATTACAGAAACTGCGAACAAAATATGAACGGTTCGATAGAATGCAAGATCCACAACGAGATTTAATACAAACGAAAAGACACATAAACAGCGTACTTTTAAATGATATCAAGGGCCCCTTCGAAAAAGATGTCCAACTGTCTCGGAGCGCAACAAAGAACAGGCAATGGCCATTTTCAGGAACAACCCCAAATCATGCTTAAACTTAACGTTATGCGTCGACACACACGTTTATTACTATACCAAATGTTAGATCACGTGGCAGCTAAACACTGGTAGGACAATTGAACCTGGACAGGAACAATCATGGAAATCGGGGATGGAACCCGGAATCGTGCCATTTACAGTCAGTTTCGTTACCACTGAGTTAGTGCGAGCAACGTCAGGGCGCAATACAAATCCCGATATCCAACATGAGTAACAACTATATTTAAAGCATTCACATTAATCATTCCCATAACGGCGTTGAACATACGCCCGATATCAGCTACTGAGTCGCAGGTTAATCGGAAATATTATTAGTGGGCAAGCACCATATAGGACAATGTTACACGAGTAAAATGGTATTTCTCCATAACAAGGCTAATGTCCCATTTTAGAAGGAGTATAGAGGAGCCCTTAAACTAATACCGTGGGGAAGACCTAGACATACTGTCGTTAAATTAAGTTCAGCAAACAACACGTGGGAATTTGGGCGACCCCTGATTTTGCTCAGGAAGGTGATGCACGGTCGGAGCCTGAGAAACGAATTAAGCCCCTTCTAAACTGCATCCAGCAGACAGATGCAACCGTTATGATCCATGTACAATTCGGTTGTTCGCCGACGTCATGAATACTGCCTTCAAACATGTAGGTCCTATTTTAAAACGTGATTAGTCTGTATAAATAGAGTTTAAAACATTCAGCGTGGAAGGAACCAGGCGTGAAGGTGGTGAAGACTTGCTAATTGTGTTCGCCTGAGAGGAAAAGAATACTGTCGAGGTATCCAATCTCATCTTCACCAACGAACAGCCAACAGCCCTATATTAATTTAGGATAGTATAAGTCAATAAGGGCTGTTACTATTAGCCTGATCACCTACGTTAGGGCATGCCCATTAACGTACAGAGTGGTCAATGCTTGGAACGACTTAGATAGTGGTGTTACGGGTTCGTGGCTCTGTTGGTTACAAGAGAGAGCTAGACGATATATGTGCACTATTATCTCACAGTTGTTATGACAGGGGATGTTGCATAAATCAAGCTGTTCTCATTTCTCAGAGATCCGAAGTATGTACAGTACGCCAATTGTTTGTCATGTGTCTGCTTTGCGACCTCCATATGGTTGTCGGACTCGCGCACTGGACTGATCCCGAGAAATATGCTGACTATGCCTTTGAAACTTTAAGGAACAACCCCACTAAAATGACTAGTATTAAGCAACCAGTCACGTTCATAGGTTTGTACGTAAAGTTGTCGACTGTTCAGGCATGCATAGTCCCCTGTGTGCAGAAATACTTTCATAGTTGAAGCACGGTACTCCTCCGAATAAGAAGTGTTAGGAAACGTGCCCATAAAGAAGGGCATTCCGATGGCACGATGATGGACCAGGACTACCAGTGTACTATGAAATACGCCAGAAAAATTCGCGATAATTAGTAGAACCTTGATTTAACGCCGGAGACATCTACTACACATACTAGTAATCGAGGTCTTACATCAATGTCTAATCCACTAAGCTACTCAGCTGGACCGGCCCCTAATGTTAAATGAGTCAAGCTTTTGAATTACTAGGGCAAATATGGTTCCCCTCCCGCCTCAAAGAAACTCTATATTCTGTCGTCTCACAGGTCAAGTTGTCCGGCCAGATGCTCTGCGTGAGGCCATCCGAGTCAAAACCGTTCCGCAGCAAAACCGACTAGAGAAGCCTCCGAAGCTATGTTTGTTCCAACGTATCAGTCCACTCATTCTTATTCTCTTTCCCTTACTTTAATTCTGATTTGTACGCATTACAGCCAAGAGGTGCGATAAATACTGACGCACTGAAGGTTCTTACGTTAAAACAGAAAGTCCCCTGACGAACACTCCATCGGATCTGGAAACAGAGGAACAAAACAGAAACAAAAATTCATGATCCTGACGTTCCCATTTATTTGAAGTCGTCAATATACACTGCAATGTATGAATGGTTCTTTGTCAGAGTCCCTTGTGGCAACGAGACCGAGTCCCACAGTCAAAGTACAGTAGAGATCGTAGTGAGTTACAAGGCGCGGCGAAGCCCACTCGATTGGTTTTAAGTGAATGATTGTTTATTCGTCATCAGACAAGATGTTTTGGTCAGTCTGTCGAAATAGACCATACAGATGATGTTTGTTTATCATATCCATACACGCCCCGATAGAAAATGGTGCAGATGCTGGGAAGGATGTTCTCTGCAGTCCACTCCTCCTTTGAGTTCGAGACCATTTAGCCATCGGTTATTGGTGGCGGCCCTCCGTTAAAGGCCGAAGTCGATTTTGAAACAACTTACTCGAACCAGACCATGCTGTGGTTCGAGTTCGCTTTGTTTTATTGTTTGCTCGCAGATCACCCGCTCGCAACTGGAGCTTCTAAGGGGCTGTCTGTCTAGCAGTATTGACAACAAAACAGCAGTGTATGAATCCAAACGAGCACTGGGCGAAAACACCGACAGTTGGACGAACCGGTTGTGAATAGGTCAATTTCAGAGGAGTACAGCACAGACAGCAAGAATGGATTTCCAAGGATTAGACGGTTTACGGAAAATATTGGCTTGTTCCCCAGGGCTTTAAGTACAACAAAGACTGACACGAACTGAAACGCCAGCTTATGAACAGTCCGTGCAAGGACCGTCAAGATTGGTCGAGACAGTTAAGAAGATGGAAGCATGTTCATCAGTGAGTAATCGGGTGCTATTTCTCATCATCGTCGACAAGCATGTACTTGGACAATATGTAAAAAGAGATGACTCACGAAGTCATAACTTGTCGCGGAAACCTGACAGATGAGTTGGACAAAATGAAGAGTAATTCAACTGGCCTGAGTCGGGTGTGGGCGATGGAAGAAGCAGGTCTGGTTGTGGCATTTCTAACGATTTACACGGGAAACCGAAGTGGTCCTTGAACTCAAACTGGTGAAATGTAATGAACCTTCGGATACAGAAGTGTTTCCTACGACCCTTCAAAAAACGCTGTGGTGAGATTGACGCCTCAACGCCTTCTTGCTTTTCTTGGGCAGCTGTCTCAGATATTTCATAGTTCGATGTTTCTTTTTCTCCTCAAATACGTGATAGATGACATTTTGAGAGGAGAACGCAGAAGTTTCTAGAAGAGGCCTCTGTCACACAGTAAACCAACTGATGTTAAGCATGCCGAGAATATTGTCTGACATTTTTCTGCAACCTTCTCTGTTATCTTGGCCTGTGCGCTGTTTTGATGCGGCGAACGAGGCTGACTACGATATCGGTCCCTACAGGTTCAATCATGTCAGATAGACCAATGACGAGCAGCTAGATAAAAAAGCAGTTCAGCTCGTAGTTTTGTATGTCATACTACTGACTGCGTAAGGGTGTTAGGGTAGTAAGGCGCGAATCCAGGAGTACACAACAGAACTGTGTTGCAGCTCTGCTGTCTTTCACTTGCAGAGGGAGGGGGTAGAAAAGGTGCCGTCAAACAAAAGGCACTCCGATCTCCCAACGGTTGACCTTGACCGCCAGAGCACTATTCTGTATGATTAAATAAACCGCACAGATTCTCGAAAGTTTGATGTAGCTTACAGTACACTTACAATACAATACTGCGAGCAGCAGTTATCGGAATGACTCGCCACTGTCTTATAAACTGCCCCCCTGGTTGGATTAGCCCCTCATTGTAAAGTGAGACAGACTTTTGAGCCACTGGCTCCCGGTAGGATCCCCGAAGAAAACCGTTCATCTTGTTGCTTCGCAGGGTAAGTTTTCCAGTCACAGACTCGGAATGGGGCCCACTCAAGCAAACTCTGTTTCCATTTGTCTAAAAGGTCAAACTTAGAGACTCAATCTGAGATCCCACATGTCAATCTGGATCGGTACAGCACCAGACGACCGGATCGCCATGGAATGGTGACGTTGCCGCACCAAAGTAGTAGCCCTGAGGAAAAAAAGGTTCGCCGACCAAGGTAAGTTCTTCGATGCTAGGCAAACCGCACGATATCAGATCTAGAATCATGCCCATGCGCTCACGACCCGCCTCAGGTAAGCCTGTGTTAGGAGGCACATCTCTTAACGAGACAGCCAGGAAGCATCACGTCACATCGATCGGCAGGCCCAGCTCGGATGATATGGTCGTGGGTGGTGGTATAGTCCCACTCAGCCAATCAGATTGCAGGTATGCGGTCGAACGCCTGTGCGCTATCTGGACAGTGTTTTTCTCGTGTTGCCTTCTGCTGCCCCTTGTAATGCGAGTTGCACTGACACCCTGACTGCCATATATGACTTTTTAATTTGATTTGCTCTGTGTCTGTTGGCCGTCCAGTATAATCGTTTTGTCCTATAAATTTAGAGCTTCTGTGGCTTAGTTTTGTCTCGCTCGTCTAATAAACAGTGTTGCCGCGTCTCTTCTGGTTTCTCGGTTTTGGGTCAAGTGACTGGATGCGTAACCAAGGTGACGATCCAATAACCTGCCACATATCTTAGTGTTTATGGTCCAACTGCGTTGCACTGATCATGAGAAGGACCAATTCTATGATCAGATGTCCGACACAGTTCACTTGATATCGGTGAGTAACCTATTGCTTCTTCTAAGTGTCTTGAACGCCTGCGTTAGGTAAGAATGAACAGCCTTATCGGAAATCTTCGGACCTCAGGCCATTGATGCAATCAGGGAAAACAGCGATCGTCTATTCCACCTGGGTGATACCCACGAGCTGACTATCATAAATGTCCGATTCCAGTTGGATGCAAACGACATCGTGACGTGGACTCGTCCACGACGTGGCCATCACCATTTGTTTGATTGTGTGATCGTGCGATAGTGCCACATTCGTGAAGTGTGTATCACGCGAGTGATGCGTGGGACTGAATGTAGCACAGATCATAGGCTAGTCAGGGCCAAATTGTTTATTCTTGAGTGCAAGCCTATTTATTGTAGACAACGGCAGAAACTAATTGCCAAATGATTGGAGAACTCAAGGATGATGATTACTTTTAAACGTGTGGCTGCACTTCATCTGAAAGACGCCCCTGTATCCACTACCTTCCGAGGGTATGTGGCAACAACTGAAGGAAGAAATCACAGCAGTGACTATTGGGACGACCGATATCGAGTGCCGGAGGGATTCGACGACAACTCAGCTTTCTCTAACTTGATACAAGAGAAGAATGCAGTGTTTGCCGCTTCCACAACGAACCCGGAGAATGAAGCAAAAAGAGCGATATTCCAAAGTATACGCCAGCAAATCGTCAAACGTTCCCGCAGAATCAAGGACGAGTGGTACAGCAAACAGGAAAAAAATGACGCAAGGCTAAGCCCATTAGAGATAACGTAGAGTTCTACAATTCGCTTGAGGCGAATTTTGGTACATCCGACGAGTCTATCACATGTGAAGACTGGCTCTTCCTGCACCCAGCCAGAAGACATCACGAAAAGCCGGCGGAAACCATTTGATGCCCTACTAAACCGTCCTGCTACCATTGAATAACTGGCCACAGCAAGATGTCCGACATCACTTGGTACGGTCCCACACTTGGCAGAGTTGCAGGGAGCTGCGCCGGAAAGGTGCTGGCAAGAATCCTGCCAAACTGACTCAATGTGGAAGTTTCGGGAGTTAATGTTCACGGAGAGCAGTGTGAATTCCGAACGAACTACGGTATGATCGATATGGTGTTCGCTTCTCGATAAATTCCGGAGAAATGCCGGGAACGGAACCAGCTTCTGCGTGCTCTGTTCGTGGACTTCACCGTGGCCTTCAGTTCCGTGAGCCGCGAGACGTTGTGGACGGTGCTTGGTAAGTTTGGATATCCAGGTAAGTTCGTCAAGTTAATTAGACTGCTGCATGTGAGCATGAAGACGGAGGTGTAGTCATGTGGATCAACTTGTGATGATTTCGACATTATCACTGGCGTGAAGCAGAACTGTATCCCAGCCCCAATCCTAGTTAGCCTATATTTGACTGCAATGCGAACGGTTGCTTTTCAGAACACAGAGGACGGTGCTGAGATTGAGTATCACCACGAATTGGCACCTACTGAATATTCCACGTCTATGCGCCCCAGACCAGCTACATATCTCAACGATGCACACGCTTCTGCTCAGAGACGACAATGAGCGGTCTGTACACAGCAAAGACGAACCTCACCGAGTGGCCAAGGATTTCGTGACTTCGGCATCCAAATTTAGGTTGGATATCAACACAGGAAAGACATTTTCTCATTTTCGGCCTTTTCCGAGTGGCTGTGCTGTATTTGCACCTGCGTCTGAAATTCGCATTAATGGCGATGTTGTCAAAAGCTGCGTAGATTTTCCCTACTTGGGTAGCAATCTGTCGATAGATTTTTCCACAGACCGCTAGTTACGAGCTCGTATGGTGAAGGCTAGCGCTATTCTCGAACGTCTTGAAAGACATGTTCGGAAGAACCACAACCTGAAGCCGAACACTGATCTCCTTGTCTACCGCTCAACGGTGCTATCTACACCACTGTACGGCAGTGGAACGTGGACAGGGTACCGGCGGAATGTACGCAATCTGAGCCGTTTTCATTTGCAATGTATAAGACGTACCCTGGGTATTCGGTGGTCGGATATGGTTCCGAACACAGAGGTACTCCGGTGAGCGAACATAAACGGGATCGAAGTCATGCGGATGCTCAATCCCTTTTGTTGGCTAGGTCCGTAAGATAGAGTGACGACCGGAAACTTCGAAGTAGCTGCTGTACGAGCAAGTGGAAACAGGTGAGCGAGATATTAGTGATCAAAAACTGAGATACGATTATGTTGTCTAAGTAAGTCTTTCGCGTTGTCCCATTGCTTTGATATATTGGGTGGACTTAGCCTCGAACCGGACGGTCCGCATGAATACGATCCGGACGGCCGTCCGAAAGTCTAATGAGTAGCAACTACGCAACCATGAAATGAAACACACGATACGCAAGAGAACCATCGGTGACATAAACGAGAATGACGTGATGAGTGTGGCCACGAATGCACTGACCATCTCGGATTGGCAGATCATCGGCTTACTGATAGTACACCGTCGGCAAAGAGGTAACGAGTACGTTAGGCTTGAGTAGGTTATGTCAGCGATGTCCGTTCTTTCCGCTCGCATCGACCAGTGACCAGTCTTTGGGCAACTCATCATCTCCCCTTTTCAGGAACCTGGGTCCCCATGACTTTCTATTTTTACTTTTCTTTAGCTTTCCCGGTGCACTGTATGATGAATGTTTTGTTTGCTTTTTAGTCCAACCTTGAATTCTGCTTTTCCCCCAATCCTCTCTAGCGTGCACTACCATGCACTCGTATACTGAACTACTTCCTACGTAATATTTCCAGCATTTTCTTCCCCATACCATATCTCACCACTGAAGTCTTTCGCTATGCTTATCTTGTGGGAGATAAGGGCTTCCCTTCCGCGCTAACCACCATTGGCCGGCTGGACGCAAAGGCCTCACTCATACACCACCCAGCCCAGCTGGATACGCTGTGTGTGAGTGAAACTACCGATGGTGAAAACGCAAGCCGCCTGTGGTCTTATACTCGGGTGTCCTTTGGCCTGGGAAATTTGGACAGGTTAATCCAAAATGGATGCCTTCAACCTTGTGCCCGTTACCTTGAAAACGTAACGTATTATTACAGGATTAGCTTGGCTCCGGTTCACTTACGCCATTGCATGCATGCCGCTGGAGAATGTTGGTCGTCACATCTACCTGAATAGTATCACCCCAACAGCCCGTACCATTACTGGCAAAGTGTACATCAGGCTAACGAAACTACACAACGCATTCGTCGAACTTCAACTGTAGAGTCGCAGAGATGCGTGTTCGCGTTCGACCTTGCTCGAAGGTTTATGGACATAGACCACTCACGCGGAAGATGCATACAAGCTTTCAATATTCGGTCGGAGTTGGTTCTGCCAGTTGACCTGTATCAAGTGGGTCGAATGATTGCGCAACGCACCAGTCCATCGGTGAGTGTATGGAAAGTGAGTGAGTTTGATACCGACAATAAAGCGCACAGTCTACGCTGGGTAAGTCACGTAATCCGCGTGGCAACAGAGTTTCTTCCTCACCGCGTAGTGTTTGAAGCGTCTGCTGGAGGTTGGAAGGGGCTGCAAAGCCGATAAGCAATGGGCCGGTTACCCACTATGAAAGCTTTGACGGTCTGGCTGAACAAGGTTGGTAGATGCCGCCGGTAAAGTTAGAGAATGCATGGTCATTCACATCAAAGGTTGGAAACACCCTGCCATAACAGCGTGCGCAGCTAAAAGCATGGCCTCATCCGCGACAATGTTGTTTTATTTCTTTTGAGATTGGTCACTTTTTACTGCCTTTATGAGTTCGTCTTTATATTCACCTCTAAGTCTGCCATTTCCTGGACTAGTGACAGGATCAACAGCAGTCCGAGCAGTGCTCCATGTTGAATATGTACGCACGTAACCTGCTTATTTTCAAAAATATTGTTTGTCGCATCGAGTAGGTAGCGTGGCACGTTCATGCGGCTGGTTTTGTCAAAAACTTTAGTCCATTAAGTGACAGCTTGGTTTTTTAACTGAAGAGTTGTCCGGTTTCTAACACGGTTCTCCATCCTGCTCCCTCCAGAGAGGTCGCGAAATTTTCGCGGCTCACTAGGCTCAAACAAAGTGACATACCGTTGTTCAATATCAACCGGGCGTGTTCTTTTCTGTTCACTTCGCTGCTCGGTGGAGAATCTAGAACTGTTTCTTGGACTAAGACGAAGCAATTGGCAGTATTAAAAGAGAGAAGCCATCTCAACTTATCAACAAATCTGTTACCTAATATATGACCACGAGCCTTGCCATCACTGAATCTGGTGTGATGCAGGGTGCAATCCTCTTCCAACTCTTGTTCTCGTATAACATCCACTTCATGAACACATTCAATCAAGTACGTCGAGTATACGAGATTAGGCATCACTACCTACTCGATTTGCCTTGCGTGCCATAGTGGATGGTTTATCCCAACTGTCTAGATGATATCAGTCTCGTATTCTGTATCTTACTGCGGTCGAATATGAAAAGTTGCGCTGCATTCGCCCACAGGGGTTAGCGTCACAAGGAACTTTGCAATACATGCCCATTCCATATAAATGATAAATTTACCTCAAATTCTTTCTGCTAACAACCTAGGAGTTATTGTGAGTAACAATTTGAGACTATAACTTTATGCTAATGCAATTTTCCTGTGATAGGACATTGCTCTCATAAATCCGGTACTCAATGCTCTCACATTTACATCACTTAATCAGTATAAGTATCAAAATGTGCGTACTCCATCAATGAGTGTATCGTCCACAAGACTTCCTCAGTTTGTTAAAAGGATTTTACACGATTTTCGAAATGCTTAGGACATCACCGACGTTTTAATGGAATAAAACATAAATCGCCTGCTGAGTCTGAAGTCTCTAGTTTACCTCATGATGTACAAACACTTTGCAGAAAAACTCTCCGGCACACTTAACCTCTTCATTCGGACATTGTAAATGTGCCTTTGGGCTTTTGACTTATCTTTATTTACATGCACCTAGTCTCGTTCTGTGCTGTTCCTTACCTAGCGATCTCTACACATATTCAGTATCCTTATTCCTCAACAAAAAATGTAGCGGCCACAATAATAGTTTTCACTATACCCTTTTGAAATGTGTTTTTCAATCTACTTTTGTCATAGCGAAGGCGTTAATTTCTTATTTCTGACGGGAGTTCAAACTACAAATCGCTCCACACCTTACTAGCATGACGCGCTTTCCCTGTACACTGTTTTCGAGGGTTGATAACAAGCCACTGGGTCAAAGCGCTGTCTTAGATTTATTGTCGTGCATACTTCGATACAGAGTCAGGCAAGGTTTATTTTTGCCGAAATTTTCCAACATGAAACAACCCAAGGTAACCGTGACAGCCTATTTAAGTTCCACGAGTTTTATTACCACCATTAATTATAATCAAGCTCATTAAGATAATTGTCGTTCTTCTACCGAGGGTGAGCATGCAAAAGTATTGAGGGGCAGTTGAGTAGAAAACAAGTTACTGATAGAAGCAAGTACATTCTACTCAATCGAAATATGCTATGCAAAACAGCGATAATTATCGTCGCTAGTTAACCAACAAAATCTGAAAGTGGGCAAAATGTCGACAACGTACCTTGAGATTAGTACAAGCCCATTATTAACTAATGCCACACAAGAAATGAGTCCACGATGTCCTTTCAGTTTAGATCCACATCCAGACACCATATCGAATATGTTGATAGCAGCATCCTGAAAAACTCATAACGGTTAAAAATGATTACCGCAGCGCAAACGAATGTTTCGTTCTTCATATCTAAACATGAAACGCGGCTTTTACCCGCACGGAAATGAGCTTCCAACTCAGCCTCCATGGTATCGAAATGAACGTGAAAAATGTGAACCCAACCGTCCATGTAACCGACTCCCACTCTGAAGTTGCCAGATTTCTCTGATTCAAACGTAGTCAAACAGGAAACTGCCTCCAACCCAGCATCTCGTTCTAGAATGAAAGCCTACAGGAATATTCACATGATAGTCCCAAGTACCGTTTCCGCAGTTTTCAGGTTCCAAATAAGAACCTTTTCTGCAGCTCCACAAGCACAATAATGCGCGCTATTGTTGTGTTTTAAGTAAACTACTTTTGGTTGAGGACCTGTAACTATCCCAAACGACTTCTCCCGGTCATAACGACGGTAAGTCTTCGTGACCTTCATCACGCCGGCAATTTATGAGGCCCGCCAAAATCTCGCCAATCACGATTTCAGCGATTTCAATGGATACTATGGGTGACAGACGGCAGTATAAAGCCACAGCTTTCTATAGTTCCGTTTCTCCAAATGAGGAATCTCTGTATCAGAGAGGTAGTTACACGTTGCAAGCTTTCTTGGCTGTACCGAAGAGCGATTTTTTCACTGGTTCGAGGTTGGACGCCCAAATCACTCAGATACAGTCAGTTTGTCCGTTTCGATGTCAGCAGTTTTCTGTTGACCTAAAAGGCAGTCATTGAGAACATGGTGTAGTACCGGTCTAGGGGTTTACAGAGAATACCGAGAACAGAGTAAAATACTATTCTAGCAAATCAGAATAAAATACTAATCTAACTTCATTAAATAAGTGAAAATTTAATAACACTTCGAAGCGGTCCCTGAAAGAGCAGCTAACAACCTCCAATGGAAGGTTGTTCCAGTGGCTGATAGCCCTGTAAGAGAAAAACTGGTGCCTAAGGAAGCTCCGGGGTCGAAGCTTATAGAACTTCTTGTCGTGACCCCTTCGACTGTTATCAACCACTGTGGTAAAGGACTGGTGCACGAGTCCTGTGCGGAAGAAAAAGTACGTGAGAGTTAAGTCGCCTC
>LUCH01007784.1:0-21943 GCA_013368495.1 Paragonimus heterotremus | reverse complement strand
TTGAAAGTTTAACTGAATACGGAAGTTCTGGTCAATTGATTGAGATGAAAAAAATACTTAAGTCTGTTAGGTTTTGGGACGAGATTGGTTGCACAAATTCGAACTTTCAGTAAATTTTTTAATGCTACACATAAATTGTTTTGGATTGAACAAATGGTCGAGTGGAAGCAACTATGGTGATTTCTATTACCGCAGACTGCTTTGCTGATTCAGCGACACGTTCCAACTGTCTTGTATCTACCAGTTGTTACAATGTGCCATCAAGGAAACGAAGTCTGCTGACCTATTACTTTGAATAAAACTAACCACATAAAGCTGTCCGAAAGATCATGCGAAATATTCCACTTTCGTAATTGACTCTGGTTCTCCGTAAACGTGACTCAGAGTGATGCATTTTATGACGTTATATTGTCAGTGGGAAAAGTGTAACAAAAGAACAAGTTGTTTAATGTTTTTGCAATAAACAACATGAAATTGATGAAATAAGTTTGCTAGGCGCAAAAGTAAGTGATCTCCGATGGAAGAGGCTAAATACAGTGATTCCGTGGAAACAGGAAATGAAGCTTTTCCCATAAAAGTTTACATACAGGAAGTCAATATAACTTTTCTTATCATTTGTTGAGAAAGTATGAACATCTGAAATGACGACATTCGACTACCACCTCTAAGCTGTCCGGAAAAAGTTGTGAACGAGAGCTGAGTCAGTGTTCACGGAGCAGTTAATTGTGTTATCCTTAATCAGTTCGAAGAGTGATGTTTTGCACCGATGATTTTATAATACAAGGGGAAAAAGTTATTGAAAGCCGGGACCCAACTTTCAACTATGCAGCTTAGACTTATAGGCAGTAATAGGTTTTGTGACGTAGTTAAGGCAAAATATCGATGATCAAACTTCCTCAGGGCTAACCAATGACATACACTTGTGGAGGAACATCAGGACACTAGTACAGGTGGATTTTACAGCCAATTCTAAATTGTAGAATGTTACAAAACAGTGAAGAGCTAGTTGCAACCATGGCGGTTTTCGGAAGTGTCAATAAGTGTTCTGTGGCTCTAATCTACATTAGGTATGCATAGTTATCTGTAGGAAGGAAAGAAACTTAGACATGAAGGAGACTGAAAGATAGATAATGGAAAGGTTTGGGAAGAGAAATGATTGGCAATAAGATACATTCAGCGTGTAACTGTCTGCACATTTTGATATTCACGATACAACAAAAAGACCTACCTTGTTGCATCAGAGATCCTACTGTGAACCAGAAGCTGTTCAGTAAGGTGAATTGATTTTCGACAGCAGGACTGCACGGATGCCGTGGGTACCACTCATGTGGTGTGACGCGTCCTAGTAGAAACAGTGTTAAGCTGACCACCAGGTAGGCGATCAGTACGCAGAACCAAACCTACAAATAATTTAATTTCTTGTGCTTAGAATCCGTGAATATCATTTTTTTAGGTTTGCTACAGTAAAATCAGCAGAAACGACCAACAGCTCAACCAATTAAAATAACCAAATAACATGGAATTACTTTTATTTGGTCAAAAATTCCGTGGTGGACTTTTCGAGAGCTTCCCCCCAAAAGCAAGCACTGGACCCAAAATTTCTTCTCTACAGAGACGTGTGTTTGTGGTGCATATGATTGGAACTATGGTCTAATTTCTTATGAGACAACCATGGGAAACCCTATATCATTAACCTCATATTAGGAAAGACCGAGTCATCATACCTAATCTTTCGGTACATTTGCTCGTGAGTACTGCCCTGATTATTCGCTCGTCCCAAGTGTAAACACATTAAACACCCTGTTTATTTCTGCCGATTACTTTTCAACGAGTAGAATTCATAAGGATTCTTAAATCGGATGAGCACTTTCTCATTTCTGGCAACTAAGTGCTCAATAAACTGAGCGGTCACAAACGGTTATTTGATTGTGCGTGATATGAAGTCCGTGACGTCATGGCTAGTACAGTTGTTTCAGGAGAGCGTTGGCTGGATGTCAGGTCCCATTTGTAAGAAGGATATGTATTGCTGACGGGCTGTAACACTTCTAGTGCATTTTTTGAACTGGCCAAAAAGCCTAACTGAGCAAGAAAGTTGACATTCACTGTGACCGCTAAACTAAATCACCTCATACTCCCCGAGAAATTACTAACATTGGAGTTGTTACTGCCGAACGGTTGTTCACAATAGTTTGTGTGGTGCTGACAATATATGTTCCTCTGAATATACCATTTAGTCGTAGGTCTGGTTACTGGTCAACAGTGTTGCCTGATAAGCTTGCTGGTAGCTGTTTTAATTCCAGTTCGACTGTTTATATTTTTTTCGTGATATGTGCTGTCAACAGCAACGCTTGAGTAAGACAAAAATTGAGGCCGTTTGTTTGAATAAGAAGATTGCTTCAGCCAGTCGTGATCTACTTTCATTCTGTGATCGTGTTCATTTTAGAACGAACAAAAATATGGTTAGACAGCATTTTCCCGGAACGAATTTTGGTAAAGCGGTCAAAAACGTAAATATGCATGAATCATGACCTTGTTAAATTTCTCTACAAGTTATCAAATGCGTACTGCAGAACAGGAGATCATAAAGCGGAGGAAAGTGGTCAAATATGAAACCAAACATACAAAGGGAACATAAGCAGATCCTTCCCCTAATAAGTCAGTGACATCGTTATCGTGGCATTGCTAAGCTGAATAGAGAGTCTTCCCGCTACACGGAGGTGGGCACCAACGTCTCAGAGCAACTTCCTCGGTATATTGTAAGAACCAGCTGCGTCAATAACTCTGAATGCCCGCGTGGGATCCACCGGATGGTGACTGTCCAGGAAGTGAAAAGCGATTGTTGATGCTAGTGCTTTGTATGGTGGCTGCTGTATGCACAAATAGGTATCCGCTTGCATATGCGCCACACGTTTCCTCACCCACGCTGAGGTATGTTCCACGATCGGAAACTTCAGCTGCCCTTTCGTCATGCGAAACGTAATCAACCTGAAAACTACATGAAAATCGACAGATGATATGGGATCTGGAAACGAAGACATCTGAAGTTTTAGAGGTGGAATTAGCACCTGTTTTGTGGCGTAGGTTAGCACAACGGACGTATGCTGCCGCAGAAGTCGGATGAAAAGCACATATTTAAAGCTTGGTGATGGACGACTACTAGTGGAGAAAGGAAAGAGAAACGACAGTTTCATATGTATGTCCTTGTGTGGACTAAAAATGGTCTTAAGTCTTCGACAGCTTCGCTTGAGCTGTGTAAATCGTAGGTGTTCCAATTGTACAGGTTCGTGACCCCTATGACTGACGATTCAGTACAGAGGCCGTTAACCCGTGGTGTGTCTCCCAAGAGATTAATACAGCTGCTTTTTCACTGGCTAGGGTTCATAGGTCTGCAGATTAACAATCGATTTAAAAACAAGAGAAACAACACTGTCTGTTCCCCGATGAAATTTACATTACTCGGCCAACTTTCGGTTTTCATGTGGTGCTGACTAATAAGTGTTGTTCCGAGAAAGTTGGGTAGTATGTGTTCCAATGGACAAGTGACTAATCCTCAACTAGTAGGGCCATTTGTTATTCCTGTTGTTTCTGTTGCTGTGTGTTGCTCTGTGTACGAAAGGTCGGTTCACAGTTGAGCAACAACAGTTACAATCACTGAACAACGTAAAACACTTATCCATGACCCCACTTGCAACGGTCTACTTCCACGAGTCTTAAGTTTCCACATCGATCAGTAGAAAGACAAAAGTTGGAAATCGATTTGATGGAGGGATTTCCAAATGTATTGAATCTGTGTAAATGAAATCTTGTTACAATTTGAAGGCGTTGAACTATACTGTTATAGAGCAGTATGGAAATGGGTCAACCTCGTTTGATTCGACTCTTGGCAAAGTCTAACTTACTTCGCGAGATAACGGTGCTGTAAATTGGAGCCCCGGATCCTGGTTACTTTTTCGAATGATCACACTCAGTGACAGACTCATGAAAGGTGTAGTGAAGTCGATCACACGCTCACGGTCGTAGGTGATGGTCAGAGAAGCAACTGCCAGATGAGCTTTCTGAATTTTGAACACAAAGGAAACACGAGTTGTTCACATACACGATATAGTGCACGAAAATAACAGTCTTCTTAGGATACATGTAGAGAAAAATCGAAGGCAGGGAAATCTTAGTCACACTGTGGCCAGGGCAATCAGATAATGTATTAGGGAGGGTGTTTATGTCAAAACTCATCTACTCGGAGTCGTATTTACTCAATGTATTCAGATACACCGTTCTATGTTCTTCACAAGAAACAAGTAGCTTAACATCTTTTACCATTTTTTAAACTTGTACTTGGTTTACAAACTGTTCCTGGTGCTCACTATGCAAAATTATGGCTTTGATCTGTTCAAAGGAAATTGTTCATTACAGTTTTAATTACTTCATTCACATTTTTTGGATCCTAAATTTTCCCTGAGTTCTCATTTGTCACGATAATTTACCTTAGTCAACTGCTGAGTTACTTTGGACTAGTACCAGATGTTTAAGCCAGATAGCTAGATGTGATTGTATTTCTGGTTTGCGTTTCAAGAAGGATTTTGTGCATTTTTACATTAAGTCCACCTAACCGTTAATTAAGTCTTGTTCCTTGTTACTCCATATCTGCAACCTCAAATATGATGGGTTACAATTCTTTATCTTTTCACACTAATGCCGATACTATACATAGTCTTTTTCATCATTGAGTGACTGCAGAGGTCTCGCTGTGGAATTCAGTTGAACATAATAACACTTAATATGCGTCTCTTGAAATATGTGAAACGATTCCTGATCTGACCTAACTCCATCAATGAATGTCAGTCTACAACATTTATGGTAGACACGACAATCGCGAATTAGTGTGAAATTTCTTAACGTAAGTTGTAGCTATAACTTTCTGCTTATTATGGTCTCTTTCTCGTTTTCATTTGTCACATTTGCAGCTTCGCTGAATGACCTCTTTCGTTCGAGTTAGTTATTCCCTGTTAGCACCTAAGGTTAGGTTATCTATCCTATCGCTAACGCACTTCAACACGAGGCAGTTAACTTCTGTCACGTAGCAACATGGAAACGCTGAATGCAACTGCACTGCACAGAAATGTACTTGAGATTCAGCCCGATGTCATGGACTAACCCCTCACATACGCAATTGATTTTTTTTCCATTGCTGACATTGTCACCCTGGCTGGATATTTCAAGGTAGAAATATCGGGACACAAAATGAGTGCTGGTGACAAATCTGGCTATTCCTTTGTTGCAATGACGTCAGATATCGAACATTAATACATCGAATTCGAAAGTCCAGGTGGCGTTTGGTCTTGCTTGACAGAAGTATGCCACGGTTTTACCCAAGTGTATGGGCGATTGTCTCAGATTCCTCACACCATCCAGATGAGGTTCTGAAAGGAAAATTATGATTTGCCTTCTTGCACTTCGACACACTGTGTCACTAAGGTGAATGCTTATGATGAATTAATGAAGTAAAGCAAGAGACTGTGAGTGCGGATGATGAAGGAGGTGAATCATAGGAGGTCTAAATCTTACTACATGTAGATATTTGGCTCTCTCTCCCTCTCCATCTATGTTATTTGAAGGCGATGTAAAGACCAACACTTGTATATAAGGCCGCCAACCGTTATCACGCAGACACTAATTATAGAACAAACTGCTCGTATTATTTAGTAGGTTTTATTATCCTTGATATTCGCAGAACAATTTGCCGGACTTTGCTAATCAGCTGAAAAATAACCAAGCGTGGGTGTTCACCTCAGCCCCACGATTGAATCAGTTTCCCATTGGCATATCTTAGTCGTCTGATTACTTGATCTAAAATTCAGTTTGACAGAGATTGCCGTGAAGCCGGGAACTTTGAATTTAAACCATCATTTTTCCAGCACTACCGTGTTACTAATATACCGAACAGCCGAGTCGTTGCTATACGACACATGATATATCTAACTTTACGGCAACCGACTTCGGAAAATGTGATGTTAATCTGGTCCAATTATTTTTCAGAATACCAAGCGTTTTTATCATCAATAAAGAAAAGCTGATCAAACAACGAAAACCAATGTTATGTGCAATAAAAGCCCATTAATTGTGTGCGACGGTCATTTTAGAGAGTGGTTGTATGTGTGTTCCATTTACTTTGCATTATAATGTCAAGAAATAATTACATCACGCTACCCTAACTCTTTTGTTCCTCATGTGAGTTAGTACCCTATCCCGACCATGCTTTATCTTTGAGCACAATTAGAAGTCGGTGGTGAGGATAAGTTTGTCACTCATTGTTATTAAAATCGCGTATTGAACTAACGGTAAGAAACCCAGTTTCATCAGTTATTCTGATCACACTAGCTTCAGGTCATCAAAAGCGCACATCACGCAATAGTATAATAACACAACGTCATAACACTTCTTCAAAAAATGGTGTCATTTTTTTTTGACAAACTTGTTCAGTGAGCTGTAATCACCTTGCATTGACAATAGGGAAGGTAGTAACAACCCGTGACGGATAAAGCAGAAAGAGTCGCCGCGTAAACATGACAAGTTTAATAATCGGTTGGTGTGAAAGCCAACAGTATGTTACAACAAATAATAATAACCATCATTTTAACCAGATACACCGTCTGATACAGAACTGAAGCATACGGTCAGACATAACAGTCAGTGTACGACGTCATAATGATGCTTAACCAAATTCCTATTTAGTCGGTAGTTACAACGGACCAGTAAACCGGACAGAAAGCAGGAGGCATGTTCAGATTATTGACACCACAATTCCACATATTGCAAAAAAGAACTGTACTTCACCATGGACTGCTGGTCAAATCTGAGGAGCTTCTCTATGTAACCCATACGTTTAGGATTGGTAGTTTATTTTGTGAAAATCGGACCTATTAACCTTTTTCACACTGATTTAAAAAATTAAACTTTACAGCAAACTTGAAGAATTCTGGATGTTATGAGATAAGGAAAGTTGAACTGACAACATTTGTGTCATTGTACGAAGTTCTTATACACTAGGAAACCTGCCTAGTGGATGTCGGTTGAACTACGACGCTCAATTTAAATGAGCTAACTTCCTATTACTTCTCAGACACTTCAAGTTGGTCTCAATCAAGGTTAATTCCATTTAAAAAAAATTGGAGGTTGAGACCATCCAACCAAACTACACTTCATAAATTTTACTCCACCAACCGTATTTTTGTCAATTGAAGGGAGAGAGGGCGCAAAGGTGAAATTTCAAATAGCAGATCTCTGTTGATAGCTGATTCGAACCTTACTAAACAAAGTTTAGTAAATCAATTGCCTAATGTCTTTGATCTACAACTTATAGCACAACGATTACTAGTTTGCTTTTGATTGGCTGCATGCCTTCGCCTGATAAATTTTAAGTTAAACGATATCGGTCGTGGGGTGTGTTTTTAGGAGCGAATCTGGTGACTCATTGACATCGGTTTAGTTTAGGGTTGTTGTGGAGGTTGGCGATACCAACTGATTTACACTGATTTACGGAATACAGTCTACAACCACTCTGATGGACCGTTGTACTTTTGTGAGTCACAAACGAGCATAGGTAAACAATTTCGGTTTTGCTATATTCAACGACTTCATATTGTTTTGAAGAAAAGATTCTTCTGTTCCGTAGCCCTGACAGTCAATTGTAACCTTAGGAATACATTTTTATTTACTTCCGTTGGTCACGAATTGGATAGAGTACACATATCAGATGACCGTATTATGAATAGTTTATATTTCTGTCAACATGACCACCATCTGTTTGCTTGTGAGCTCTCTGCCATGATGAACTGTCACCCTACTGGGAATGTTGGCTGACTGTGATAATGGACAAACAAGCAAAGGTATGGAAAGCAGAAATCTAGTTCCCATAATTCGTCTTATTATGTAGCACTATAGTGATCAGAGTTTAAACCAGATTAATGAATCGTTGTGAACTTCTCTGTAGTCCATACCACTATCTCACTTGCGTCTATCGAGTTACATGATATCACCAAAGAAAAAGCTCAGAAATATTCCGTTTAAATTCAGCTTTATAGGCTCGAGTTAAATATATACTCGACAACTGAATAACGAAGCAGCATGAAGTATAAACGGTAAACAACGAATACACATGTATGCTATCAAAATCAAGAGCATTTGACGATATACGGTGAGGACGCTTGGCTTTAACCAACGACCGACTGAAATGAGAATTGCCGACAGCTCGTTTAACTACCCAATGGAATCCTTCCAAATTTATGACACTATCGGAGGGTTCCATGACGACTTTTCTCGTAGACAAACTAAATGCTAATTCCAGTCATCGGGCACCCACATGAGTTGACTGTGTGAATAATAATCCACCCATTAACTGTGATCACTGCGAGTTCAACTGGCAACCTTCTAAACCCTAATAATTCCAATGAAAAACCTCATCAAAAATATTCAGTTGCTTGCTTCAAGCAGCAAGAAGTAATAAGTCTACTTGAACCACTCGAGTAGTATGGTGAGTACAAACATTTCAAGGTAATATTTTGAAGTCGTTCATCGATCAGCTACATACATGCGCAATATTATAGAACAAAAATCAGAGTTCATGTTTGAGCCCGTATAAAGATGTAATTTTTCATTAACCTCAGTTAAAATATGAAAATTTGCAGTAGACTGGCTTATCAAAGCTAGATGAATACGCATAATACAAGCACATGGGCTATATATGAGAAGAAACGTGATGTGAGATAGAAATCTGACAAAACAGCCTTCGTTGTGGTGAGTTAAAGTGGTTCCCAGTTTCTTCTGAACTTGCTGTCAGTGTTGTTTGGGAATATGCCTTATAAAATTGTGTTATAGATGTTCATAATTTCGTTCTTTATTCTCTGTTGACTATTCCCGGTATTCCTAAAAATTGAATTACTTGCTAATTTTCGTCCAGCTGATCATGCGGAGGTTTTTACTTGCGTTAATTACACTTGATTGAACATGATTTATTACACGAACACTCTTTATATGTAGTTACTCCATACTAACAGAGTGCTATCTGCTCATAAAAACTCTGAACAAGAATAGTTCGTGTAATAACCCACAGTAAATTTATGGGATGTAGCTGCCAACTGCGTACCGAGTCATCTAGGGGGAAAACACACCCGTGAAATAAACCTGGATGAGAAAAACGGAAATTGCCGAACAGAACAATAGTCATTAAATAGTTTGATGTAAGTTTATTGCCTTTATATATCTTAAAAAATCTGATCAACTTTTACAGGAACATTATACAGGACTCAATTTTGACTAGATTCATGTGCTGGTAAACGAAACAGTAAATCGGTCTTAAAGTTTTAAAGGTATTTTTAGCAAAAGACCACACCGCACATTAGATAAACATTATGCTTTCCTAAAAAGAACACAAAAGAAAACCAGGATATCATAATTTTGTTCACAACGTTTATGACTTTAGGGTTTCTTTTGAATTTACTCATTTTTCTAGTTCCACTGACCTGAACTTATGGAGTGTTCAACGAGCCGTTAACAAAAAAGTAAATATGATCACCGCCACATTGGGCTGACGGTAGGATTACAATAGGGAACTTTTAGTGTATTTTCTACCGTCTGTCAGATTCTGATCACCAACTGACTGTAGAAGTTTTCAAGATGTTCTAGCGCATCACATATGTTCAAATGAGAGATGCCAAATCTCTCATTTTGACAGCTATAAAGATTAATGGATTACAGGTACGAAGCCCGAAACTGTGTGCGCAGAAGTCATTTGTTTGTGGAACTAAGTTGATTTTGTTGGTGTGACTGGTGTGGTACACAGCAGTCATGTTCGTAATTCCAAAAAGAGTTTAGATTCACGCTGTATTGAAGACCAACAAATCTTCGCCTCAACTTCGGTTATACACTTGTGTTGTATTTGGCTGGAAGATGACACGCCTTCAACAAGCTGTTTTTCACATTTCGATTTCTGTAATAGTAAAAATACTTGTTATCACAAGAAATGTTAAGTAAGCGCGATAGTAATTATTAACTGCATAATTTTAATTAATATAAAATTTTTCTAGAACCCTCGGCCATGCGACTGTCGTCAATTTTGGTCCGCAAGTGACTCTGTCTTGTCTTTTTCAAACAATTTTTTGATGTTTGGATAGCAGTCCGTTTCTGTGCGTTCGATTATAACAGTGTTTTCAACTGTACCGGTGGTGAGAATTTGTTTTGTTTTGCTTAAGGGAACGTAATCCAGAAGTCTTGCACAATATTGGCAAACGATTATTTTTCTGAATCGCTCCCGCCTCATAAACGTTAACGGTCAAGCGTCTTCCCCACCTCTGACGAATTTGAGTGTTCTCCAAAGTGTGGTTGTTTTCCAAATCTTCTCTTCTCTTTTTATTAGCCTCACGCTAGTTTCCAGGGACTTGTTTTTGCTAAAGTATGTAGATGCAGTCAACTATGGAATCCATTACTTGAAGATATTCTTCTCCTACGCCTTGCCGAGTTGACTGGTTGGTCTGACGCACATTTCTTATCTCGCTCAATGCGTCTGTATGCACTGTTAGTTTGATTTGCTTAAAACAACAACGTACTTGCCTCAAAGGTAAGTGGAAAACAATTTTCCCTCAGGTCTCAAGTTGAACCTTAAGTTGAGGAGTTTTCATGTTAACACTGTTTTGGCTAGAGTGAGAACACATGTTTGAAGTTTCAGTTAAAAAGTTGTTTACAACCCTATGTAATTTGATTCTCTGTTTTCTTAACACATGCACAATTTCCTCTTGGCTAAACTGTTCCCGGATTATCCTTTCTAGTTTTTGAGCTTCCTTCTAGGTATACAAAACATTTGTCTAATTATAACGACATCTATGGCTATGACCCTTTCGTACCTGTCGTGTTTTAAGGGTTCCAAGCACTTCACATATTTGTCTTACTCAATTCCAGTCGTCATCTTCATTCTCATCTTTCTGAATATGCATTCACATATCCCCTCAGTTCCCATTTCGGACTTACATATGCACGCACACATAAATACGTGTATCTGTTACCTTTTACATAGCAAAGTTTAGAGTTGGTCCCGACATTTTTGTAAAAGAAGTGACGAGGAAACTGAACCATTAAAGATGCTGAAGATTCATCTCCTAAAGAGCATAAATCACTTCTATCTCCTTACTTTCGCGTAAACTATTCACTCAGTCCATTTACAGCCGTCCAGTGATTGATATGCGATTGAGAGACTGACAGATCAAATCCCCTGAGTTTACTGATTGCGTGAAAGGGGCATTGTAAACTTAAGAGTTTATTGTGCAAACAGTTGTGCAGAAATGGATGTACCGATGTAGCGAAGTTGGACCTAATTGATGCCATCCAAGAAGTTTGGGTAGACATTTCGAAGTCGCACTTGTGCTCCCTAGTGAATAGCATTTACATTTAGTCCACTTTTAAGCTTAATATTCCACTTTGGATCGTTACGTTCTATGGTTATATAACACGGCAAGTTATATTCACTAAGCTTATCTGCCTACTTACTCTTCAGCTGTTAAGAATAGCTGCTGCAAACTAAGAGCATTTTCTATTTAAGTGTGTATGTATGTCAAAAACAGTCCTCTGTCTGTATGAACCGGCGGGGTAGGCGAAAAGTTTACTTTCCGCATAATCATGAGATGGACTGTGCCACAGAAGTCACCCACTGGTCAGATTGATCACGTTCAAAACTACTGGTTACGTAGGTCACAGGATGCGTGTAAATGGTCGAAGATAAAGCTGACCTAGAGCAGGCGGGTTTGTTATGTTCTGATAAGATATTTTGAACGCCAGTCCTATTGTTCAACTAAGGCGTGAAGAAATTGGAGATTAATTTGAAAGGATGCTATGGACTTGAGTTTTATCCATCTATTATTACTCACCAGAAGATTACAACACATCCATGACGAGATGGTTAGTTCTGTTTTGCGTGTTGCCTAATCCAACACCCAAACTAGGTTTGACTAATTCATTACCCATGACTGCTTTTAACTAGAAGGTGGTCAATATGCATTCTTGGTACACACGGTGGTCGGCGTTGAACGGCTCATTTAGAACGGGAAGTTCACAACTTCTGAACTCACAGCTAAAGGGAACTTTGAACCAGTGGTCATATATAGTAGTCTGCCAACTGAAGGTGTTTTGTTTGTACAGGTAATTTACGACCGATTGTGGATAAGGCTTATTTGGTTGCTTTGCGTTTTTCTAGTGCATAAGAACGGTGAATCAGTATGGTTCGAACAACACTGATTACTTCCCAAAGCATTAGAAGTGGGAACTGATGATTTCCCTTATACTCACAATCTGATGAGAATCCTCTTAAAAACTGACTACACCTGACTACTAGTAAGACTTTCTCAGATCAAAATTCGTACGTTTTAACCAACAGGTTAACATCACGTACTTCATACTCTGATCAAGGTCTATTTGTGTACTGATAAACAAACGTGTATGTTCGATCGAACCAACCGAACTGACACGAAACGGACAAAGTCTTTATCCGATTAATGGTCCATCTGTAAGTGACAGATTGACAGAAGGTCAAGCGATAACCTTTATTTTTAAACAGGTGATTCGAGCGCTGGTTACTGAAGACGCTAATGCAGGTCATTCACACAAAATTGATATTCACATATGAATGGGAGAAAGACGAGCTGTTTGTAAAGATTTGTTTGCCTGTTTGCTTTAGACACAAGGAGCGTGTTTCTGTTCTATCCAGCTTGCCACTTATCTGGGTTGCATTAGTTACTAGTGCTAGAACTTCATCCAGGTTAGAAGTTTATCATGGAAGTTTTCCAGTAAAAACGCTGAACACCACTATCCTTTTTGAATGACCATGAAAATGAAGATAGACAGGTTAAAAAACGTATCCATTTAATTCTTCTCTGTGTACAGTATTTCAGTATGTTATGTAAACGAAGGTCTAACATGTAATCAGTGCTGATGTTTCCATTTCATCGTACATGCTCATTCTAGGTGTGGAGGAGTCGAAACACAAGGAGGAAGCCAATCCACAAAGAGGCAGATCCAGTGAGAAGGCTGGATGCTCTCGATATGGGAAATGCATCTATCCTGGCGCGATTTGTTCACTGAACCTTGGGAAATCGGTGTTAATTCTTGTTATATTAAACCTTCACTTTTTATGACTTATGTGGTCGGTGTGTAATTGCTCTGATATCTCGGTTACTTAAGCAACTAGTTTTGAACCAGTTAGTTTTTTTCGAAAGGCATGGTTTGCTGATCATTGCCTGGTCGACAAGTTTGTCTCACATAAAGAGAACAGATCAACAGATGCATAAAAATGAATAGAAGCTTCATTTATTGCAGCCACCAATCAAATGTTTTAAATGTCAAGTTGTAAGCCAGCGAATTTATTTTAGAGCTTTACAACTGGTACTCAGTAAAGTAACATGTGTCCCTTACAAATTCCGATTTGACTTACATAAATATGGGTGGGTTAATCAATACATACGGATCGCATGTAACCTCCATCGGTTTCTCAAGTTCCTTGACCAAAAAAACGGACGATATGTTCAAGTAATCAAGTATTCATATATTTTCCTACCTTTCCTCTTACTGTAACAATAACACTCATAGATGTCCACTAACAGGGTGGTATTTCGTTTATTGACACGATACAGTACAGGCAGTTTAAAGTAGTTGCGGAAAATCCGATTTAACAGGGTGTTCGCCAAATCTTTTGCAATCTGTCATATTAATCTGTGGTGAATATTTCACCTCTTCCAAGATCTTTTTTACCACGTGGATGTGCTCATTGTAAAACATCTCTTATTGTTGCAAATGCGGGTACCCTTGTCATTTAAGAACGTTAGATGTTGGCGAAAATCGTTCGGATGATATAACAAAGGTAGCATGCTGGACTGCTTAGTGTATCAAAAGGAGAACTAGAATATTGGCTGTACTGAAGTCTGTGAATGTCGTAAATATCCTACATCCGAACAAGTTGATTTCACCACTGGGATCTCCACTCATATAAGCTGTCGAGCTATGGTAGCTCTTTGAGGTTCTCGTTGATCCACTACTTTGTCAGTCCCACTCATGTTTTTTGCGCTTTTCTATTCCGGATCACCTCAGACAGTACATAGAGTGCAGTAGGATAGCGGACATTATTTAATATTTTCTATCCAGATTGGCTTTCTGGAGAGCGGACTTTTGGGGGCGGATAAACACCCACAATCAACAATTTTATGAGACATATAGTGATGTTTTGTTGAGGCCAAACAATTATGGTTGTTGTTAGTGGAACAGTGAAATATCTTCACCTCTTCATTCAGTCTTGTTCTGCGGAAGCTGGCTGCAATTAAACCCTTTTTAATAGACGTGCCTCGCAATTTTTATTGTCTCACGCAGGCATGAAAGATGGCAAATGGGGTTGTTGCATACGGTTGGTCCCAGCGATCATCAGTGAAGTAATGGGCAGATGTTTCGACCAATTTGGAGGTCACTGGCATCACATTCACCGCATAGTGGAAACTATGACTAGAGAATAAGTTCAACTAACCCAAGCACACACTTTTTTGAACGGCAGCTCTAATACCAATGTAAGTGGTACAGTAAAATGTACACTAGCTATACAGAAATTTTCCGGAAATCTTTTGACAAAAACGTTTTCCAGACACGGCCGTACTAAAGGACGTAGTTAAGCCTTGTAAACGTCAGAGATGTGGATCAAGTGTTCACATCATTCCTGTTTTGTACGCGAGAGAAAGAAGGCTGTCAAATTATAGGTACTGGACGTTACACGTTAGGTAGATTCATCTATGCTAACATTAGGAAACGACATTTGGTCTATTGTTCCACTTTCTAACGTGTAATGTGTTCACTTCATCTAGTAACAGTTTTGTCTGGATTTGCTCATTTATGGTCATAAGAATGTCAGCAACGTAGCTTCTGCTTTCTTGTAAGGAAACAGAGAATTCGCGATTTGTTCTCATCCTGAAACAAATATTTCCTATGGTAACTAAAACCTCTTATATTCAGACGACATTAGCCCATTTCGTGCATATAAAATAATTGAGTGTGGTGTTGATGCTCCTGTGATCACATGAGGACACCTCAAACGCTGATTTTTGTGTTTGCTTTACGGTGCGGAATCATCTACCAAAATCGACAATAGAGACGCAGCCAAATTTGCTTGGGCGTAATTAAAAGTATGACGCTCCTGTCCGCGTAGTTCTAATGTGTCAATCATATGTATCCGTCAGGATGAGATAGAAAGAGACTGTTTGGATGCGCATGGCTGATCAGTGAACCGTCGAGCAGTCGAACAATAGGATGGAGGTAACTATTACCGCCTGATTACTCCCTGACAGTTCGTCGAATGTATCTATGGGAAATCGTACCATCATCGTGTCTGCGTGCATATGAACTTGTAGAAGTAATGGATAGGAGCTGTCGTTTGCTGTGAAATTTCAACTCTACATTAGAACGCATTAAAATAACACTGAGACAGGAGATTAAAATCAACCCCAAGGGTGATGCTATTATCGTATATATATATATATATGTAATTAGTTTTCTTTACAAGCATGCTCCGTGCTATGTTAATGGCCGTATATCGTTAACCATGGTTATGAAAAGCTGACGCTACTCCTTTTTTAATACAAAGATAATTTTTGTAACCTGCTCATGAGGACAGTAGATTAAATCTCTTCAATTTAGAACGAATTGAAAATCGCTCAAAGTGATGAGTGAAAGGATTGTTCTATTGGACATATTGCCAGATATCTTAGCGAACACGTTAGTACTCGAATCACGTTTACCTACGACTGAACGCATCGTTCATTCGGTGAGGTAAGAAAGACTTATAGTATGTTGACTATTTATTGGAGAAACCTCTGATAAATTCAAAAAGCCGAGAGACAGTTTATCAAAGCGGTCAAAGTTGAAGTATCGAGAATTCGTGATGTCCTCATTTAGACGACGAAGAGCTAGAAAGCTACGATAATGCATTAAGCAATCATACATTCATGTTTGTGAATAACGGTTGTCTCATTGCCGATTGGACACTTAGAAACCGAAACAGTCATTGCTACACAACTAACCGTTTTGAAGGTGTAAACAATCAGCTGTATTTCGAACACGCTTACTTGCACCTAGTTTTGAATGGGATTATAATATGCAGTAACTAGGTAATGCCACAATGACGGTAACTGGTTAATATGGCGGTCGTGTGAATTAAATATAATGACTAGTCTGAAACGAAAGACAAGAAAATCGGTCCAGATTAGTTTTATGACAATGTTCTTCATTTGAAGGAGACCTAATCATAAAAATGGGGTTGCGCCAAGCCATGGGCATGTACTCTACCAGCTAGACTGTCAGGCTACGTCATGAGCTCACAAATCTCAAATTTATATTTGATTACCAACCGATCTCATCACTCAAAGGGTTAAACTTCTCAGGTGGGAGTGGTCTAATTGTCAAGCCTCTAATCCTGGTTTGTTCACAACTGTCGAGTATTCAATTAGGGTTCTACCAAACTACCTGTGATATCTAGTTTAAACTGTGTTGGTTACAGGCCAGGGTATGTTGATGGAATCAAAACCTGTAAACAGCTCATACACCCCTAGGATTAACCGTATACATTATTTTGTTGCTGCTAACCAGAACTTATTATCAGCTCTGTTTTCTAGGGAACAGAAAGTTAATTTATCTCCACGACACGGACAATGTTATGCAATCCCATTAACAAGATATGAATGAGACGTTTTACCTTGTATATTAGTTCACCAATAAGTCCGTTCCAGCGTCCTTTGTTCTCATCAAATGTGCCAAATTTTCGATCTTCCACTGGTTTGATAACATAGTCGAAGTGGTTCATCACACTCAAGTGTTTGAGCAACTCAATTGCAAAGCCTGTCCATTGATCATTTCCATGAAGCTGTTTGCCCTGTCGAATGGGCTCGTAAATCACAAAAGGTGGGTCCTATGTGAAAAGTCGAAGTTAAAGCGCAACAGGATTACCTTATGAACCATCCTATATTCAAAAGGATCATATTTATGCGGGTATTTTAATGTTGTTTTCATGTTCACCAAACGTGTAAATAAAAATGGACATCAGAATAACAAATGAAAAGGGTGCGAGTGGAGGCAAAAGTCTAATGTTTGTCTTCGACTTTCCAAGGAGACTACTTGATTATTCCGATATCTGACGAAGCCCCGTGGATTCCTACCCAGTGGTGTATAACCGTCTTGAACAAAGATACTTCCTCCTTGATGTCACATCTTATTACGTCCTAACTTAGAGTAAACGAATGGAAGTATAGCGATATCCTACAACCATGGTAACAACGAACGATTGAAGTCAACGAATATCCCCAAGTCTTGTCAACAAGTGACCTTAGTGAAACATTCCAAGACGGACTACCCTGGATTGAGCACACAGTCACAGGGAATACTCATTCCCAGCGCCTAATTGATGTCCACATTTCAGCAACTTAGAGTAGCTTAAGTAGTGTTTGTCTAGTGAACAAAACTAACGGGAGCACAAAACTGACTTTGTAGTTTTTACCCCTCCTCGAGTTTACACTACTCGTGGATTTCGACCACATTCTACGGCACTTCCAGAAGTTGGAATGTAACCGCTTATTGGTAAGCTAGTATTGTTGTGTTTCAATCAGGTTTGCATAATGATAGATGTGTTCAGGAGCATGGGAAATATTTGTGCAAAAAAGAGTCTGCCTCAAGTTTAGAAAGTAAAGCAAAAGTTGCATAGAATTAATAGGAAAAGTTCGCCCGATGTACAACAACGATTTAGTGGATGTATGCTTTTCCGGTTAAACCCCATGTACGAACTTTCCCAAACAAAGACAAAATTTCCTTCAATCCATGCCCTGTCTTGTTAGCCTATTGTTTAAACTTTAACCGACTAGAACTAGTGTTTGTCTGTCTCGTTCTCTTTGCGCGCACACGTCCACGTCCTCTCTGACCTGCTCATGGCGTATCCATGTACGCCACTTTTACTGCTTATGAACACTGCGTGATTTCTGTTGTTCCCCTACCTTACGTTAGAGGTCGTATCACTGAGGCTTCACTCACTTCCATTCTCTCTGCGTAACGGCCGTACCTGCTTGTTCTTTCTGTTCGTAACTTTTCACCTGGTTTTGCTGCATTGTTGAAACCTATCCATGGCCTGGAACGAGATGAGATTTATACTATGCTCATGTAATAATGGTTGTAACAGTAGTACAGTTGTCTCTACGATCAATGTCCGCTTTGTCACATGGTGGTTCTTGGGGATCTGACGCATTACTCAGCGGTTATCTAGTGGATGTTACACTCCGATTACTAGGGGAACTGCACATGTGGGAGTTGGAATGAGCTGGCGAAGATATACAATGTTATTTCAGCCTCGTAGTCGGTCGTGTGCTTTCGGCAACATTTTACCACTAATCCCTTACAACAAATAGTTTCTTACTCAGTCCAAACGCAAACCAGTGTTGTTTATAAAACGCCTTACATAAAATGAATCTACTTCACATTAACACTCAAATAAGATGCCAGCTGCTGCAGGCTTCAGCGTTCCGAATTCTGATTGGCTGTGTCAACTAACCAATCACACGCACGTTAACACTGATTAAAATCCACCGGTCGTAGGGGCAAAAACAATGTGCACACTACCATATTGCACACATTGAACTGCCAGGCAAACCTGTAAAGAACAAGCCTCGGATTCACAAAACGTCAGGCGCAGCGACAAGGTTCATGCATTCCCTTTCCAAAGTGCTTGGTTGTAAACAGCCCGACTGAAAATGTTGACCGTTTGGCCAACACTGATAGCACAATTTCCTCAGATGGCAAGCTGACTGAGGATGAATCAGAGACATTAAGAACGACACATTAATTTCTCCATTGTCCATCATTTGTGACAACTGAAAAAAGTCGGGCTATACATGGTAGAAAGAGTTGTGCTGCTTGTATAAAAAACCATCTGACTTTTATTTGAACAATTGGTCTGTTCTCAACAAAAAAGTGAACGTAATTGCTAAGTTTGAGCAACGTCCTCCTTACTGTTTGATTCGTGTCAAATGAAGCGGAATTGCAAGCGAATCAGCTGTTCGCCTGCGTGAAACTACGATCACGGCTCAGTTAACAGGAGTAGGCTCTCTGAAATTTGGGTTTTTTATTCCACGTATGTAGGCATGGTATGTCCGCTTCCGAATGATTATTTTCTTGTGTAGTACTTTTTTTCATACAGTTTTAATCTTGAAATGATCCTTGAAGCTGTTGGGCTGGGCATTTTTGCATGTCTGTTTGTAACCAAGCTTTCACTCGGAATTAGAGAACTGTACGAGTCAAAAATGCTACATTGGAGATGTAAAGTGAAATGTTTTTCCACTTGATCATCGTTACTATGAATGGTACTTCAGTTGATGGCGACTTGGTCCGTTATTTTTGTCTGTTATAATGGAATCGTTCAGTTGAGCACAACTTTATTTAAAACTGTTTGCAGCTACTTGTGGCCGCAAAGATCTATATTTCTCAGAAATGTACGATTCCCATGTTTATTGACAATGCAAACGGCATACATCTCGGATAAAAGGTCGCTTCAAAAAACCCACAACGAGCAAAATATGGTTGTTATAGATTTTCAGGCTTACTGTGGGTCAGAAAACTTCCCATCTGGTGAAATTTCCAAAGTTTAGGTGAAGAAAGCGAATGGTATCTAGGCGTTAATAAAAACTCAGGCATAGAAAACCAGACGGATTAATTGCTGTCTTCCGAACCATGATAATAAAAACCGTGTGAACGGTCAGATGAATTACAAGACGGGGATTCTAATACATCACGCTGTGATCAGCTAGGTGCCAAGATGAGAGAGGTAGTTGTTTCTAGACTATTCCGTGCTCGCTGGCAATAATCAGAATAGAGAAGCCAAAACGCATTGAACTCGCTGGAGTGTAACTTCTGAAAAACTGAATTGCCTTCCGGGAAAGCAGTCCGGTTTGTTTTGAACAAACGATTCTGATAACACCCCACGCAATAATAACAGAGTAAACTTGTGGATAAACTACTGTTCACATAAGTCTACAGTCTACTGTGTGCACCTTCGAGGGGAACAGTACCGATTTCGCATCGAAACCTCAAACGACAAGTGGGGAGATAAAAAATACGTAAGAAACAAACAGGTACAAAAAGTTATCCACCCTGTGATTGTTTGATAAAAGATTTCCATTTACACCGACACATTCCTATAAACATATATTTTAGTTAGTTCGTCGTTCAAATGAGACAGTAATTTCTAAACAAAAATTCACGGGAAAAACAACACCAAACAGTTAAACAGCTACGGAGGTAGACCTGAGAATCTGATACAAGTCACTTTTCAGCGAATTACCGATTGTCTTATCGTCCAATGCACCAAAACTATTCGTCTCGTTTCGTAACACATTTGCAGTTCTAACGTCACAAAAGTAAACATTTAAAAGCGTAGGCATCGCTTCCTAAATCGTCCCACTACTTTGACCTCCCCCAAGCTAGGCTTGACTGAAAATCAGCCGATAGAGGCAGCTGATGTCGCGTGCAGCACGCTGGCTCGATTTGCACGAGCCTGTCCATAGTGGAGGTCTCGGTTGATCTCTTGCTAACGTATTCAAACTGTCCGGTCAGAGATGATTGCAACTGTCCATAGTGAAGGCACACCCAGTTGTTCACAGCAGGCGATCAATCTATCAGGCGACTGATTGACGTTGTGTTTGAATCCCTATCTTGTAATTCATTCGAGCGTCTATACGGTTTTATTGGTCGTGATTCGTAAGACTGCGTTTAATCCGTAACATGTTCGTGGGGTGGTTAATGACAAAATGTCAACTGAGTGCCAAGCACGAAGGTGCCTTAAATTGAATTGCGTGAGTACAGAACACTTTTTTTCAAGCAGAATTGAGCCAGAAAACTACAGAACTTAACTCGTAAGTGGTTCGGATATGAGAAATACGAAAACAAATGGTTTCTTTTCGGATCGATGGTGTGCCAACTACATCCATTTTCAGTTTCATTACGTGCGCCACAACGAATTTCGAGCGACTGAGTCATATGAGTTAGACGACTAGGGAGCTTTCTATCAGTAATAAGGCAACACTAGATTGAAACACAAGGTACCGATTGTAGCCTTCTCAGATTTATGAATCATTATCTACTTTGCGTTATGGCCTTGGAAGGTTGCAAACTAACATGGTAAAGAACCGAACACCCATTGATGAGCCAAGCGACTTATCATTCAAAGCAGATACAGTTCCCCTTATTTACACACGACTGAGACAGCCGAGTTGGCTGTTTCATATGGACATCGCATCGAGTTTGAGTGTTTAAAAACGTTTGTTATCGTGTTGTCACAGGTTACTGTACTGAGTCACTGGCACCGGAAAAGGTCTAATGGCAGGTCTCATTGTACAGAGACCGTAGGTGATCGCTCACGTCCCTGGCCGCTGTATTCAGCAGATCAAAACCCTAAAAATCTATATGAAATTGGTGCAGCTAGATGGCTTCAGAAAGAATGACAGAAACTTAATCTCCACATCCATATGAATAGGATGAATGCAAGATCTAACACTGTTAGACAATTTGCCATCAAAAGGGACATATATAACGGAATCTAAGTTGAGTAGGCTATGTATGTGGTGCGCGAAACTAAGATTTAATTCAGATACAAAACAGGTGCTTCATTTGAAGTGGAGAATATTGAACCAGCGGTTGTGGAAACAACAGGCCACATACGATGGGTAGTGTGAGATATTTCACGGAAACAAAAAAATCGCAGTTATCCGCCATGGTGGTCTGGAGTTTGTAATGTTAGTACCACATTGTTGACGAGCGTTCAAATATAACACTTCCTCTAATGTTCAAGAAAAAAATCTTGCCATGTGTTCTATTTTATCTGTTGTAATATGCATTATTG
>LUCH01007783.1:3424-14180 GCA_013368495.1 Paragonimus heterotremus | reverse complement strand
TTCTGGTGGGAGCATTTTCAGAACGTAAAATTAACTGGGAAAGCTAACATGAAGTTTTCATCGAAAAAAATGGCGGCACATTTTCCCCACGAAAAGTGCAAATATGAACCACTCTTAGGCACAGCCAACTGTTCTAATTGAAACACTACCACCATACTTCATGAACTCCATATATTTGTCCCACAATATGCATTTTAATATTTTATGAAAAATTTGAAAAATCTCCTGTCGCTCCTAAATGGCAGTTTCTGTAACATGTAAGCCGGCCGTTAACACTGACTGTCAATTTCACTTACGGATCAACTTTGGGCCAATGTGGAGACACCGGAGGACAGCGTATTTCCGAGGTTAAGAATCCAACAACATTCCCGAAATAGTAAGCAACAAGAAACATGCATGAGCCATGTACACGACTTACACAAACGATAACTAAGACGGCGCCGACAACAAAGCAGCAAGCTCCGTCACCAATTCGAATTCAAATCGTGCGCGCCTGTTGGTTTCGGTCGCACATTACAGTTTCCAACTCGCTTTGGCCTTGAGTCATCATACCGGCGAACCACACAATTGTCTAACCTTAAAAAGGGTTGTTTTGGCGCGCCCACCCTCTGACAATGAATTACACGTAGGCAATTCACAGGATAGTGCCGCAGGGAGGGTTGTTTGTCTGATCAACAACCCAACTGGTAACGGCTGGTCAATTGATTGCGAAAAGCCGCCGCAAGTGCTGGTTGCGGATGAAATCGTCTGTCGAATTGGGGGTTCGCCAAAGGCACTACAGAGATTCTTCGAGATAATTGTGATATTCGATGCCGTGCCCAGCACCATACATGAACTCGCGCTGTTCGCAAACGTTGGTTTTGAAGGTGAACAGATGGCTCGTGCATCTACCGAACTGTTTGATTTTGAGCCCGTAGTTTGGTTTGTAATTATATCGCGACTTGAAATCCGCAGGATTGCTACCTACGTACTGGGTTTGGCATGGTCTTCTTTGTACCCCAGTTGACCACACCGAAGGTAACGGTGTCATCTGAAAGGATATCAGCGATGAAAGTACCAAGCCCCACAACGCCTGACTACCAGCGGAAGTGACGTCGTCGCGCTAAAGCAGTGGAGGTGCGGATCGGGTCCCACGTGATGGTAACCGGGGTCAGGATGCCCTCAGTGATCGCGGGTTTGCGTACCGTTGTCAGAACAAGGTGGAAACGAGCCAAAGTATGCCGCGCTAATGCCGGGTTGGACCGTTCCACAGATGCATCTGAGGCCGATAAGGCAATAGCACTCAGCCGCTCACAGTTGAAACGTTGTCACGGGACCTCGATCGGCCTCGTTCAGAAAATGGATGCCTATGCTCATATTTATCGGGGACCGGAAGTTGCAGACGTACATTTGACGTTTGAATTGATTTCCAGACGAAGCTCAAAACTCTGGCTTTCACGACTGACCACGCAGTCGTCGTTGGGCATGATCAGTGTTAGACAAGGATAACTTGTACCGAACAAGGGGGTTGATCGCTGAGGATGGACCGCGGTACCTTGACCGCTTCTTCAAAGGAGCTGCCAGGGGGTTCCTTGGAAGAATGAGTTTAAAATACTTATCGTTTGACAGTATCGAGTCTTCGTGGGAGAAAACTCATCTTCCGCGGTTCGTCTTGTGAGACTAAATGGGAACTGAACCGGTCTTCGTTTCGTCCGAATCAAACATCTAACTTCACGCTGATTTGGATGTCGCGATAAAACTTAGTGATGTCATCCGCGTTACTAACGTCCGACTACTTCTTACCAGCAGACACCGCAGCTTTACATCCGATGTGGAAAGACAACCATTGGGCAGCTCAAGCTGCAGTGAGAGAAAGCGCTTTAAGTAAGTAGGTTTATCGGCCATATTTGCGAAACACCAAACCTGTTCGTCAAATCTTCTTTAAAATTATTAGTAGTAAGTTCGAGCAAGACCAAAATTTAGGTCAGAAGCTTCTTTGTTTTCATCTTGCAACTCGCTGATACTTCAACCAGAACGGAATGTACTAAAGGGCGAATGTCACATGTTGGTGCAAGCCTAATGTTTTCCATCTGCCCCAGCCTGATAACAAGAGATTTCTGCAAATTTCAGAAGACTGCGCATCATGGCATCCCTGACCCTTGTAGGGTTGTAAAGGCTTCTTCTGAAACTTCGGAGACGAACTGACCTTTATCAGAGGGCTATGGTTTGACCTTTTCGGTAATTGTTGATAGATACATATTTGGTTTTACAGGACTGGCTTTTGGCAAATGGGTCTTCAGTTCGTCCACACCAACAACTGCCGTTAGGGCTCTCGTGCATCTGCGTAGTCCCTGTTAATGTCGAGCGTACAACCTAGCAATCAGTTGCAGCCCAGGTAGCTGTGGTCAAGAAATAATTAACTGGATCTACTTAAATAACCTCGTCCACTGCTTGGGCCGTCTTATCTGCGGCCAGTTTTGTAATTTGTCACTCATTTTGGGCTTCACTTCGGATGCCGAGAAACCTCTGGCGAAGCATTTGCAAGAAAAGTTAATAAAGTCAGAACTGGTTTGCATTAGTGCCTGGCATATTTTGGGGGCATAACCTCGACATGCCAACGATGAAACCACTGTTCGCACATTAAACGGTAGAGAGTATGGCTACGAAAATTTATCAGTGTATCACAGCCACTGCAAGAGCTTACACTAAAATTTATAGAAGGCGCTACACTTAAACCCGCCGACTTATTAGATACAAGCCCAAATTCCAAATAAACACCGAACAAACTTGATGGGCAAATTTAGCAGGCTGAGAAAAACGATGGCAAGTGGCAACCATCATGAGATGGAGGCGGCAAGTATAAACCCCAGGTGTGGTTCTTTAATCTGAGGTCTTCTCCGGTGCTGCAGATTTAGTCCGAATTTGGAGGACAAGTTAGATAACAGCAACACTAAGCAAAAACACTGGATTATTCCAACGAGAACTTGAATGGTGTTTACATAAACCGTTTGAACAATTTTTGTTCCTGCGTCAGAAATTCAAACGTTTCGTTTTCATATTAGCCGCCTGGTACGTAATGACGGTCAAACAGTTCACAATAGAAAGTCGTACTGGGTCCACTCTGTGGCTATCTGAGGACACCCATCGTTTTCCCACACAGTTGTCCGCCCGTGAAATTACTATCCACCTGCTGGTGGTCGCATTTCCAAAAATTACCCTAGAGTCTTATTCGGTTCCCATTAACCTGCGTGTTATTAATAGCCGTAATACAATTTCCATGTCATCACTGGCACAGCCAACAAGATAAATTTTGTATCGCGTTCTGGGTGGCTGTATTTTGAACAAACAAACTTTAGCTGGATACCGTTTGTTTAACTGTTGGAGGTTCCTTCCGATTTATCCTTGATTCTCTAGCTATAATGTATCCGCTAACCTTCCATAGGGTCTTTCTGAGCTGAAGAATCAATAATTTTTCGTCCGCTTTATCGGTTCTGTCAGATGATTTCCATTTTAACCCATGAGAGTAGACGCGGTAAATATTAGAAGCCAGGATCGTGTTCTCAGACAGCCAGCATGAATGTCTACGTCATACACTGCTCCATTTCCCTTTTTCACCAAGCCTCGAGCTTCACAGCGACAAGACAGAAACTTAAGTTACTGGTAGCAGTTTGGGTAATCCGCATTCGTTTCTTGTGGCCATTAAAGGTGCACGCATCACTTCGAGAACGTTTCCGGCATTATCCCTTCTCTAGAGGTGGAGATGGAGTTGATCAATCAGCGTCCTGCCTTTCTTGGGATCAAAAATTCTGACAATTCAGAAATCCTTACGTAGATGGTTCTTGCCAGAGGGGATCGCCATACTGCTGGGGCCGTTGTTGTTCTTAAAGGCGGTTTCCATTGTATCAGCGAAGCTGGTGAGCCAACCGCTAACGTTTACGGCGATCGTTGGCGGTGCTGACATGAGAAGTGTTCTTGGGTTGTTGGCGTCCCAAACCATGGTAAAGGCATCACCACAGTAATGCAAAAATACGGCTGTTGCTCGCCGCATAAGAAGAGTTTGGGTATTAAATGGTAGGTGATAGCACATGAGCATCCCGGGTGTCGTGACAGGTGCCTAAAGCTTCGGGTTGAACAGGATCAGTTACTCTGTCGAGATATCCGTGACGAAGTGGATAATGCACCCTGTAGTTAGTCTTGTTCCACAGGACTGTCTGGGAGGCCAGATAAGCGTCTGCTGGCACGGATAGTGCTTGGAGGGTTACCCAACACGGGGTACGTACTTTTGACTTCTTGTAAACAACCTAGCAGAACCGGCCTTCCCGGAATATCCTGATATAAGTTGCGAGGAAGGACAAAGGCAGGGGGCAGCTTGCAGAGAATTTTAAACATGAACTAAAACCCGCAATATCCTGACCGATGGAGTCTCAGAAGCTACGTTTGGTTGTCCTGATAACATGAATGAACAGGGCTTTCTTGCGTTAGAAACTGAAACGACCAGTGTTCAAATACGGCTCATCCGAAATATTTAGTGTTCTATCGCGCCCGAATCTATTGGTGGTGCTTGTTACTTCGCGAGAAAAAGCAATTCAATTTCTGGGGAGATCTTGCCACAGGCTCAGCTTTCTTCTGGGCGGAACAGAGTTTCATCCCGACAATTCCAGAGGAGAACTGGTGTAACTGAAGCTGTATCGGCGAACTAGTCCTAATAATATTTTACTGTCATTCAAAGGTCTAGTGATCTTCGACTCGTTGTAACTAGTGCTATTTATGTCGGTAATTATTCCTATAGCAGTTATACGAATGGGGAACTTTGCTTGGAGGGCCAGCTTTACGCAACGTCACTTGCAACCAGTTTTTTCAGATGGATTTGCACTGGCTCTGTCAGGCGATATAACAAATTAGGCTGGTTGTCTGATATTTTCACCCTATAGGATTCCTGCGTAGCTGAAGCCACTAGACTGTGGTCCAAAAATTTGTATATTGATTCTGGGCCATACATTCAATTCATACGTCTTCCGCATGGATAGAAAAGATAGCACAGGAGGCGGGCTGGTCCGTGTGTTCCGGCTTGGTTGCAAGCCTTCTAGTAAGGTGGTTCAACACTTGTTGCTATTTTCGAATCGGTAGTTTGTTCAAATAGCTTGGCCACTTCGGATCATTAACCGGTAGAAGTTACCTACCGTCCGCTCTCTTCCGTTCATGTCAGAGATAAATCCCTTTTAAGCCCCACGGGAACTTTAACTAGTCCGTGTTTCTCACGCATTGTATTGGGTAACTTTGGATTCCCGAAAATAAATTTTCTAACCTTTTTGTAGGAAACCCAATGAACACGTGTCAAGGGGGAGGTTAACGCAACATAGACACTTGCGTTTAGTAAGCATATTTCAATATTTACACGCAAGCCCGATAGTCTGAAAACTTCGTTTCCGGACTGTTTCGTATCGGTTAAAAACTACACGCTCATAGTCTCTAGCTGATCACGCCGTCAAACTCAGGTGGCGAAGTAGCTGTTTAGTTCGACTTCATTTGTGGCACCAACGTTACCAGCGCTGTTGCAGAACACAACGAAAAGTTTCGTGAAATGCAAGCCGAACAGCTGCGCTCACACTCAGTTTCCAAATTATAGGATGGTCGCAATTTTTTCCCATCAGCCGGTGACACGTGTGTGCTAACCGTCAGAAAATTCACCGGTCACCGTAAGATGAAAAAAACAGCCGTGCCAACCAAGTTATCACATAGTAAACTTGGAGACGGAGAACGTACACGTAGAATAATTGTCCCTGGCCTCCAGTACAGAATTACGGGCACAGCGTTTGTGTGCGTTCGAATAATAAGGTGAATGGACGTTGAGGAAATTCACTCAACTTCTGCCTTGCCAAAACTTCATCACAGAAGGCGCTCCAGCAGCACGCCGGTTCAGTTTCATTGCGCAAATCACCACAACGATTGTTAGTTTCTGCTTCATGTAGGAGATCAATCTCAGTGGAGATTGTCGCATTCCACCCGCTATTATTGTCAACCAATGGAGTCATCTGATTTCTTTGATACCGAAGCACACCTGCGGTCTGTATACTTGGACAATTATTGCCAGTTCCGTATAATTAATTCCGTAGGTTCGAATTCAGATTAAATTCTCAGATCTACCAGATATCCCAGACTTTGTTCAGTATGAAGGAGCTAGCTGAATTCGCCTTCTTTTCTTGTCGTACTCCGTGTTCTTTTACAGCTGTGCTACATACTGCGTAATGTATGATGCCTCCCCGGTGAATTCCTCCTCGGAGTGCATCGTTCGAGTTGTTGACCGCTCTACGGACGGAAGCATTGAGATGTTCGACACTGACCACTACAGAGAATCGTAGCGGGGACAGAGCAGCTCATAACCACAGCGTTTTGCCTTCTTTAAGGTGCTGACTGGCAACTTAAGCAAAGTAACTACGAATACCATGCGGCCGCTGCAGCAAGTTTCAACTCCAAACAAAATTCTGTGGATGATAATTACATTAGTGGAGGAAAGCACGCTCTGCATCTTCCTCAAAAATCCTTCCTGGAGTGTTCATCCTGTTGTTGGGCAACACGTTTTACATGATACTTGACAGAGACATCCTTGAAAAAGAAGTAACTGCAGCCACTTTCAGGAATCTCCGAGATGGTCTGGACGCCCTGTTAACGCCACTCTAGTACGTCCTAAGATTTCATACGAGAGGTCAACCACAGGGCAAAGGTATAAGAAAGCCCGTGTGAGACATTCATTTTTTCTGAAAGAATATGAATAGGGGCGACAGCAAACCGCGTTAGAGCAACCATTAATAATCACTTGACCGATCAAACGAGATTTCTAATTTTGCCCTTCCAAGGGGTTAAACAAGACCATCGAGCTGCTGGAATGCTTGTGCATACTTAGCCATGACAACGTCTCCCTACGTGCTGAGCAGTAGTAGACAGCCATAATTTCAATCAGCAATGGACGCAGCGTACCAAAAACGTTTGTGGTCGCACTGCCCTTTAAAACTGCGCTGTGTTGGACATCTGTGCAGGGGCCGCCTGACTCATTTTTATTACGACCATCGGAGCAAATACTTGCATCGGTACCACGATAAACAATAGGGCTAATAGGGAGCCTAAACCCTTGTCACAATTTAATTCGTAATGTTTTGTCTATGAGGTTTTATCACTGACGTTAAAGTTAGGGCCGTTGTTGTTCCTGTGATAACTCTTTTCGGCACAGGTGCAGACTGAAAACTCGGTGACGCCAGCATTGTTAGTCAATACAGGAGTTACTCCTGAGAGCCCCCTGTTACCCTCGCACCACATCAAACGAGAATGCGGCATCCGGTAAGGGCGTTATTTTAACATTGGAGTTGGGAGTGTAAGACTTGTACAATCCTAAGGTCCCAAGGTAGCCCAGTATGAGTCGGCAGAGCAAGACTTGCGGTTTCATGGAATCGATCTCAGTTTGACAGTTAGATCATGGCCCGTCTGCTCTGGTCACCTGAACTGCTTAAGCGGTGAGATTGCGTGAGATATTTTGGGTGTTAAAGCAGCAAACCTGAGTCGAACACCTAAGGAGGTTGCACCGTTTGGGTGTACGGCAGTGGAATGATGATACAAAGAAAAGGACTGTGCGGAGAGGAGAAGGAAGACGTAAAAGAAAGCAGAAAAGAGAAGGGTGAAAGGACGTGACATTGATGAAGGTCCATGGGGTTGTATGTGTCTGACTGCCGATGGCCATCTTGGAATAATTCAGTCGTCTAGCAGCTCCTTGATTATATCTACTGGTGTTGTCAGGAGAGATGTCGCAGTAACTGAATTCCCTGTCGAACAGACTCGGACGGGAAAACTATGCCGTCTACCTACGGGGTTGCTAAGTAGGATGGAACATTTATGCATTCGGTCCCTGAACCTCAATTTATCAGCAACGGTGAGAAGGCATTTAGTAGGGCAGTTCGAGAGGTACAGGATCATGTATATAGTCACACTGTCTGTAAATCTGCTGATCCACGAACTGAGAAAATTCGTCCCCATCGTTTGCATTCCCAATTTTTTCCCACTAACCTGACACTTGTCCCCACTACCTCACTCACCCCGTTTTGTTTTATTGAACTAATGTGTCATTAAATGTCCGCGGCGCGAGTGGCCATTCTTGTCCTGGTCCGCTGGCGTGATGATTCACCTTTAACCTTGTTGGTTCTGTTGAGAAGCTATTGATTTTGCTGGACGAATCTATCGTCGCGAACGATTGAGGTTTGCCTTTTGTGATTATTGATGCGATTGTTTAGTAGTACCGTAGAAATTGTTGGATCCAATCTTGTTCTCATTTAGGGGATCCGTTTTTGGGCTACGCGTAACACAACGATCGTGCATGATTCGTTGCACCGTCTTATCTTAGTTGTTTTGCCGGTTTGGATTAATAGATTTATTTCTGAAAGACTGTCCTCATAATACAGGTAACACATACCATGCTCATAGATATTACGGCTGTTTAATCTTTCCTCCAGTACGGCGCATATGCTATTGTCAGTCTGCCCTAGATGCGTCGTGGGGTATCGATTGGAAATTAACCGCAATCCTATTCAGCACCGCTAGGCGGCTACTTGCTTCCTTTGTCAGCCGCATAATGTTAGCATTGTGGGAAGTTCAGATGAAAAGGCACTACCCATACCGCGCATCTAGTTGGAGGTGGCCGATGTGACGCCATCTATGCGGTATGTAATGATACTGTGGCAAATAATGTACGCATTCTATGACAGATGTGTTTAAATACGCTGCATTTTCCATGGGCCGTAATTGCGGGGTATCCAGCATTGTCAGCATTGCGTAAAACGCGCCCAAGGTTCGCATCATCGGCACACATGACACCAGGAGGGTTACTTACATATGGGAGGTCGTCAACGTACTCCAAGAATAGTAAGGGATTCAGTATATAGCTTGGAGACGCGTCATTTATGACACTGAAGCGCCCAGATAGCCCGCCGTTGACTGCAACTGCGCAAATGCGGCAGCACAAGTGTTGTTTGAGTCGTGAACAAATCTCTTTGCCTAAACCCATGTTTACAGATTGTCCAGTAGGACACTGTGAACGACTTTATCCAATGCCCTTGTGAAGCCTGAGAAAACATGTGTATAATGTGGACAGCGATAGCAGACTTACAAAATGGACCGGAACTACTGTTTATTTATTACAAGTGCCGGGATGAAGATAATAGACCAACGGTGGACGAAATTTAGGAAAGGATGTGATGTTCAATGACCGTCGAAGATATGGAAGTCTTGCAGTAGCAGCAGAAGTATCATTCCTTAGTTTTCCATCGCCACTTATTAGAAAAATTGTTTTAACACAGAATATTATCAAAGGGACCCTTTCATCCATCTAGTGAGAGCTGATTCATTCTGGAATAAACGAAAAGAATGTACCTAACCAATTTTGGCAACCGCATGAGCCAAAACGTGTTATAGACCATTGCCAGTCTTTCGTAGTATATGGGACATTCGAAAATCCACAATCACTAAACCGTGCATCGTCACAACTAGCGGTAATAAGTTGACCGAATGAAGTGGTGGGATAAACAAACGATCCCTCTTCCAAACACGTCCAGAAACAATCATTTCCTCTCCATTTTCGGTATGTTGTTTTGCAGGGTTGTTGGAGACTTCGCGCATGGCAGAAATGGACACGGCAGCAGTAATGAAAGCGAGGGTAAATCATTAGTCTTTCAACCGAGGTGCTGTGGAACAGAAGCATTCGGGCAAAGAAGTCACCTTCAAAAACCCGTACCTGTATGAACTATAGCGAAATCCGGGTACACACAAACCAGCCGACCGCCCGACATTCAAATGACAGTGGTCAGGCAAAAGCACCAAACCGCCCAACGGATCTCTTGGTTAGCACTTCCCTCGATGGGAACCTTACCCAGTGGGATTCAAGACTGCGGAATCGTTTAATGGGAGAAGAGTACTGTGAAAAATTTGGACAGAAGCACTCCCTAGACTACTACTGAGCCGATCTCCGGCAGCACGTAGGGAAATAATGCTAACCCAGTTTAAACAGGGCTTATTGTTCACGCTGCTGCTGTGAAAGTAGTTGGCGACGACAACAACAACGACAACAGACCCAATGAACAAACAACACCCGAAATTGCACAGTGGGCGTAAAAATCAGCTGCTCAAAGTCATTCAAACAAAAGTGCATTCAGAAGTTTTTTAAAACCTGCGTGCGACAGAACAACAGAACAGCACAGGCATATACTGCATGACGCACATCAGCAAGGCACGAGAACAACAAAATATATACAACTGATTATGTTCCGGCAGATTCGCAAGAGTTAAATGTAATGAGGTTCAGCAAAAAAGAGGCTTCAAAAATATTTAACGAGGATTTAGCGACAGTTTAAAAACAGCGCGACAAAACGTCGGTCAGGTTATTCATTGCGGATGACACGGACACCGCCCGTTTCGCCGGCTGGTATGTTCTCCACGAGAGCTCCAAATATACCGTAGCTCAATCTGTTGTGACGCAGGGGATTGCTCTGTAAAATGGATATTCATAAAAGTGAATGACGTACCTCGCATCACCCAGGTGATTCTCCAAATCGATGTAAGTCGAATTCGTCAAGAAAAAAATGTCTGACTCGGGAGCTGCGGCAAACAGTGGTGGACCAAATAATCAGATTGACATACTCGCTACGGTGGCAAAACAGGGAAAATTATCTGATGCAGGGGATAATCCATGAAGGTCATTCAAAATGCAAGACAGTCCTTTCGGCGCGAATGCTCGATTTTG
>LUCH01007780.1:13026-25102 GCA_013368495.1 Paragonimus heterotremus | reverse complement strand
GGATTCAGTCGGTGCAAAATGTTGGTAAGCTCTTCATACTTACCGTATATTTTTGCCATTTCAGCCTCTAGGTCCGCTATTTTTAACCTGATCCGCAAACACATCGGTAATAGGAACTGAACAGATCTTAGTTTTGTTGCTTCCTTGTATGGGGCTGACATTTACCGTCGAAATTACCGCTTTGAAAGCAGATGTTAGCTCCTTAGCGATGGCGGCAGTGCAACAGGTGTTGAACTTGGAGCCTGGGGACTTCAAGCCTCTCTTTGTTGTTACCACGCCCCTTTTGCATACAGCTGATCGCTTGGCAACTGAAAATTTTTGGGCACTAGCTGATTTAGTGGGCATTATGGTAAAGTATTTCTTTTTTAATAAATAGTGATCGGAACTTTTAAAGGCAATCAATAGTAACAGAAGGGGGCAAATAGTGAACTAATTTGAGCAGGTATTTGATATAAATGAAAAATATACTTGCACGCAATAATAACTAGCCTTTTTTAAACACGCGCCAAAGTTTTAGGGCTACAGGGAGTGTGGGTTATATAACTGGGATGAAACTATGCGGCAGGTCGGTGGTCGGGGGGAAATACTGGCAAGGACATCTGATTTAAGCGTGCGCTTTACTGAGCTGCTATTGATTGGCTTTAAGAAAACGGCGGGGAAAATGCTTTCGCTATGGAAACCACGCTTTTCCCCCGACGATCACACCTGATTGGCAGCTTGACCAAAACTGCAGAAGTGTGCGTGGAAAAAGAAATTGTGTTCATAGGTCAAAGTCACAATTTTATTGTTAACACCGGTAGTGTCACATCAATAATTTCACAATCAGACCAAGCAGTATTTTATCTTAATGCAGTTCTGCAACCCACGCAGGTTGACGTTTGTGGTATCACTGGTCATTCATTGCCCCTCATAAGCTGCTGCACCGTACCGGTGAAGTAGCCCGATGCTAGTCCCTCTGATTGTCAATTTTTAGTTTCAAGCTCAGATCCGCCTATCCTTGGACTCAAAGTTTTGCGACTGCTACATTCTGACATTTCGCTACTGACGTCAGCGAACGACGTTGGCATTAGACAACTTATACTGGACTGTTCTAAGTCCGCAGGGGGAATACAAATACCAAAGGTAAAGCTTGAATCATCGAGGGCGGCACTCTTTCTTAAGGGGTGAATCAATCCATTGGGCTTACGACGGTCTGTGTGCAAAGAATTGCAATCCATGTGTGACAAAGAAGTAATAACGCCTGTTGATTCGTCAAATTGGGCTATTCAACTAGTGACACCATTAAAAGTTGACAGGATTACACGGAGAATTTTTGGTGGCCACAGGTTAACGTTGAATACACGTCTACTACAAAGTACCTGCACAACAGAAGAACCCGAGGATACACTTTATCTTTTGTCAGGTTCTAAGATCTTATAAAAATTGATTTAAAGGTTGACTATCTACAAATACCACTTGATGAAGTATCAAGCAATTTGACTGCGATCACTACGTCATTCGGACTGTATCGATACACTTTTCTACCTTTTTGGTTTGAACGCTTCACCAGCTGTATTTCAGGATGTCTTGAATACAATTACTGAAGAATTAGACGTTATCGAAACCTATCAAAATGACGTTATTATTCATGCCCCCAATAAACCCACCCACTAATATCGTCTTCCTTATCTGTTGAAACGATTTTTTGACTTCAACGTAGCCAGTAACACAAAGAAGTGTAATTTTCTAGTTTTTACCTTTTCATGCCTCAGTTACATCGTTGGTTGCAATGGTTTCAAACCAGACTCACAACCCACTTACCTCCAAGAAATCCGTTCTGTTCCTGGTCTACTCAAATACTACTCCAGTTTTATTCCGAATTTCGTTCAGTGTGACACTTCTTTGTTCGACGTGTTATCCATCACAGTTTTTCTTGGTCCACTAATCACGAAAAACACCCCGTAATTTTCTTCACCATCGTCAAGTTACTGTAGTTTTAAAACTGTTTTCTGCCAAAGATTGTTCAACTGTACTTACCGATGCTTCTTCAACTGGAATAGGTGTGGTTGTTGAACAGTGTGGTAGAGCTGTTATATGCATTTGCTGTCGTCTGTTTAAAGCAAAACGTGCGTATTCTCACACCCAACGTGAAGCCCTCGGAGTATATTGGGCTGTTAAGAAACTTCATAAATGCCTTTTCGGATATTCATTAACTATCCCAACAGACGATGAAGCCTTAAAATTTCTGTATCATCCCAGCAAGTCGCTGGCAAAATCACCTGTTGCTATGGTGCAACTAGTGAGCATTGCCCTCAGTTTCCACAATTACACAATCATTCATCGTAATGCAAAAGCTATTCCTCACGTTGATTAATTATTCAAATTTCCGTCACCTGACTCAAACTCCAACAACGTCGACTGTTTACTAGTTCAACCACTGTCAGTAAAAGAGATTTAATTGTTTGCGATACGTATAAATGCTCTGACTCTATTATCTCTGCCACAAGACGTGGCTGGAAACAGCAGGAGCGGCATAGATTTCTTGCACTTTGCTGTCGCCTTGAAAGTTTTTCAATTACCACAGATGGATCACTGTTTTGATGATCGTGCAATAATTCCACCAACTCTGAGATCTGATATCCTTGCGGACTTGCATTCCAGGCATCTGGGAGTTAATAGGAGGAAGTCGCTTGCACGCTCACCTTGCTGGTGGCGGGGATTGAAATAAGATATCAAACACACTGCCAAGAATCGTAACAACTTTGCACACAAGATTCACGCGAAACAATCACGATGGCTTCTGTGCCTTTTTACGTTTGAACTATTTCTGGGAGTTCATGCCGACTGCTGTGGTCCTTTTCTGTGGAAATACTATGCGTTAGTGATTGTTGATGCTTATTCTAGATGGCCTGAAGTTTTTCTGGCTTCAACATCGAGTGCAGACTTTACAAAACATGCGTTGAGATAACCGTTCTGTCGCGAAGCTGTACCTGCTGCTTTGTTCACCGAAGATGTCACTCACTTTACTGTGAAGTCTTTGGATAAATGGAGTAAAGGGCTTGGATGTCGGTAGTTGTTTACTGCTCCGCGACACCCACAGTCCAACGGACTTGCGGAAAATTTTGCGCGCACGTCGAAGTCAGCTACTGCTTCTTTAACACCAAACTCGTTTGTAGAACTTGATCTAGGAATCGATAATTTCATAATGCGGTGCAGAAATACTTCATATTCTGTACCTGGAAATAGTCCCGCGACCCTTTTTAACTATCCTTCTCTGCGCACAAGTCTTGACTGTGCAAAGGAGGTTGATGTTACATTTTTCAAAGGCAACGATTTACGTCCTGCCAATGGAATAGTTCATTCTTCTCGCGGAAACCGCATGGTTGATATTCTTGACTTGGAATGCCTTTCCTGCCACCGAAGTCATGTTGATCAGGTTGAATTCCATTCTAAAGGTCGGTTCGTCTGCAGAAATCCCGCTGCTTCGAATTCAAACGAGTCCTTTTGAGATACTCCTGTTGCATTGGGAGCAAACGACGTTACTGAACGATACACTACTCCTGAAATAGACGAAACATTTGAAGAACCGATAGTCGAAACATCAGAATGTTTGGAATCTAGACCACCACGGAACTAGAAATATCCGCACGCCCATTCAAATGTGGTGGATGTGATGGACATGACTGACATGCTTTGTTTCCTTCTGTTGTGCAATTGTTTTACTATTCCAATATTCTGGTCAAATTCGTTGAAACGTAAGATTCGACAATATACGTTCTGTGTTGTTGCGCTCAACTGTGTTTTACGATTCTTATACGTTCGATCGTTATCCGATAAAGTTCAATTCTAATTACAATACGCACACAAACTCCACATGCGAAAACAAACGGCGTCAACAACAAAGCAGCACGCTCTGTTACACAAGTGTAATATCCCGCAATTCGAGGACTAATGTGAGCACGGGTAATTCACTGCACCAGGGACGGAATGTGCAGGTGTTAAATCAGATAGTAAGAAAGTTAGATACAAGAGTGGTGAGTTGGAAGCTGTATTCACCACCACCAAATCGAGCACAAAAATTCGTAGGCAGGGATTATTGAGCAACGCATGCAAAAACGGGAGCACAATAACCTATTGATTGATTCGTACAAGTCAGCGAAAGAAACGACTTACAAGTTCGCATGGTTCTCTGCCGTTTATGCTCCCCTTACACGGTCCACGTACGTGGCCTGGAATGGGTGGGAAAAACACAAGTTGTTAGGTGCATGGCTTGACTGATTTCGTTACTGTTACACAGTTCAACCGAATATGATCGGTAGGGGGTAAAATCTTTCGTAAAACAGCTAATTTTTTGAGGGATTCGTGAATATCGGGCAATATTTCGGTGATATCGTTCGATAAATTGAAAATCATCAGTTTCTGGGATAGAAATGTTGACGAGCGTTGAAAGGTTTGTTTTAACCGACCGCCAATGGGTTCGTCCTTCATTTCGCGCGCAGACTGAAAATATTGATGGTGGGTGTTTTGATTGCACTTATGCGTTTTCATGTGAAATATCTGTTTATGTTCGATTGATAGTTAATCGTTCTATGTTAATAAATGATTAACTGTTTATAAATTTTATTTTGGGTGATGGATTATCTTAGATGATTCAAGGATCTGTTCGAGGATTGGGAATTTTCTAGCTTCCAAAAATTTTGAAGTTGTTTGGAGAAATATACGAAGAAATACAGTGTTTTGTACGTGCTCGGTTTAAGTAGAAAATCGAACAATGGTCGCTTGAAGTATGATCATATGATTGTAAATACTACTGAGGTTACGTGGTGGGTGGCGTACAGGAGTACCAAGTACAAGCGACGTAGGAGCCAAAGCGGCGGATCCTGACGTGTTTAGTGAGTTGAGTTCACTTACTTTCCATTGCTCAGTTCACGAGATACATGTCGTTAATCACGCTTCAACGCCGCTAAGAGGAAAATGATTTCAGTTGTTAATTCTTTTACGTTAGAGCACAACCGTGACCTAACTTCCCTGCTGCACTATGCACATCCAACAAATCGCCGGCTCACTGCAAGTGAATTGAGCGACTCCAGACATTTGTTCCAGTATAGTACTTCGAATGTAGAGTTAAAGCACTATGCTGCGGATGTTTATGGCAAGTATATAAGAACAGTGGATATTTGCAACCGCCGTCACCGCCTAAAACCTTCGACAATAAGTGAGTTGGTTTATGTACATTGATGTTGCAGAAAACCTGACCCAAATCCTCAAGCGCGTGGAGAAAAACGGCGTATTGCGTGTCCTCAAGTACGAAGGTAGCAGATACACGCACATATGCTTCGCGCAGAAGGAGCAAGTACAGTTGTTCAGACGTTTTCCGATGTGGTCAACGTCGGTGCCACGAATGGAACCAACCGCCGCAAGTGGGTTCCACATCAGTTCACATATGTAGTGGTAACCTGAAGCTTTATCAATTTCTTGTCACTGACGATGTGGGCCATGTAAGGCCCGTGATGTATGGCCATGTTCGGAGTGAAAAGTACGCCTCCTTTCGACGTTTGTTTGAAATATTTCGTGATGTGATGGGGATCACATACCCGTGAGAACGTTTGTGATTGACAAAATGGCTGCCGAAATGCGAGCAGCGCGAATCGTGTTTGGGTGCAACACAATGCTACGTTTCTCCCATGTTGGTGATGTCGTGAGGAAACACCTAAGTTTCTGTCGTTAACTCTGCAATCCTCATTTAGACCAACCGACATAGGAGTCGCTATTTGTTTCATCGTATGACAACCGTAGATAACTCAAAAGAGTGAGTTGAAACGTTTGTCCATTTATGTTTAGGGCTCAACCAAGATGTTGCGTTAATCGGACGCACGGACTCAAAGTTTATGAGCTACCTAATGTGCAATTGGCTTTATATAGAGCTTGAGTGGGCCGTCCATGCACAATCAAACGTTGTTCACTTCGGAAACGGAACAAACAACCGTCTGTTGAATGCCAATGGACGAACTAAGAAACGCACTATCCCACGGGATCATTTAGCCACGGTCATCAGTAAAACTTGGTCCCACAGCGGGTGGCTAATGCGGGAGTTTGAGATGCAGTGCACCTATGGTTGTGACCATCGCGAGGTGGTTAACGTCGGCGAGCACGTCAAAAATATACTGTCTCGGTTGACGACGTTCGCCAGTCAATTGGTGTTGAAGCATCTCGGAAATCGTGCTCTCCTACTGCACTGTGAACAACAAGACGAGTTCGAGGTAACCGCACCTTACGTAATATCAATTTTTAGTTTCGAGTTAGTCATGAGGGTGCACAGTGTACTGTGGACAATAGTGATGGCACGTGTGAGTGCGACTTCTACCTTTCCATGTGGTTACCACGCATTCACATGCTGTCCGTCTTCAAGAAGGATTTCCACCCATACAGTGGGTTGTAGTTAACAAAAACCACGTCTGTTCTAGGTCGCATCCCAATCCATCGACGGTGACTTGCGGAATACAATTTGCCTGAAAGCAGCATGTTTCGCCGAGAGGTAACTGTTGGTGTTACCAGTCCATTTCAACCGGGTTATAAAACGCTAGATCAGGGGTTGGCAAAAGCTGCAGTACGTTAATCTCAGAACTGGCAGCCGTATTTTCAAGGCTATTATAGCTTTTATGCGCCAATCCATCGCGAAAGCTAAGACGTCCTTATCACAAACGGACTTCTCCCTTGTTCCATCGTGTAGTACGAAGCAGCCAAGATGGGGGAAGAATGTTAACATAGGGGTGCCCTGTAGACATTGTGGTAAACCTGTTAACACGAATGGTTACGGATGCGACAGCGACCGACAAATTTTTCACTCAGAATGCGGGAACAATGCTGACATACCGCACTGCCCTTACTGCACTGGGCAGGTGCAAACCCCTCACCAGGTACGTTGTTATTTCGTAAACTACCTGGTGTTTCCAGTTCCACATGATGTTGATTATACCACCTCACATGTAAGTCAGCTGTCATCAACAGTTCAATGAATTATCGAATGCACAATTTACAGGGAAAAATTTTTTATCACTTATATTGTACACGTTCCCCGTTCTTTTGTTGCTAAAACTCCCAAAATTGCCCAAAGTCCAAATTTCGGCTACCTCGTTAACGCATTTTAATCGAAATATTGCAATTCCTTAACGTCCCTGATAAAATGTTTGGCACCTTAAATCAAACACTTCCTACAGCAAAACATGCACGATTAATGTTTTCTCGAATACTCCGTCAATTACCGTTCAGAATGTATTGAAACTCACGTATTAACGGTCTACTCTTGTGTGCATTTACTCCCTGCGGTTACTCTTCAGCCATAATTCAAATTGGATTTGTGTGCGCTTTCTAGTTCTGACTGCGCATTACAGTGCTGCCCTTCGAATTGGACTTGCGGGAAAGTTTACGTGAACACAAAGGCTGAGATCATGTATGAGTAGAATTCAAGTTAGATGGACTTAAAGAGGCAAATACGAAGCAGTTGAGCCCGAGAGAATTTTCAAACATTTACCCTAACTCAACTTCGTAGTGTGACCAAGAAAGGAAACGTCCAGGTTACCAAACTATCTACAGTAACTGTCTATGATAAATTCCACCACACTACGCTCGCTATAAGTTAAAAGAACACTCCTCTTTAACAACAGAGGAATTCCAGCGAGCTCCAGCAGATCCAGTTTATCCAGCGTATTAAAATCCGCTGTTGCCACAGCTGACTCCCGATAATAATGACCACATGCTAGCGAAAATCGAGGCGCGCGAGAACAGAGTGTGTATTCATTCAAGCAATAGACAAGTAGTTAATGTGTAAAAAGAACGTGACAGGTATGAAGAATAGTATGTAACAATAGAACAAAAAAGTAACAGACTCTACAACTTCATCAATGCCAACTATAAACATTCCAGTGAACAAGTGCTCGGATGTGTCAGTGAATTGCTCAAAGCTGACACAGCTAATGACAAAGAATGGAAAACAGATCTGTGATTTTAAATGAAACCCAACTGCGAAAATTCAGGGCTTCGACTGGATCCGAACCAGCGACAGAAACACCATGCATCAACGCGGCAAGGGCTCTACTAACTGAGCTACGAAGCCACGCCAGGAGCTCGGAAATTTCACATTTGGACCTTATTAACCACACGTCCTATTGTCTCGTATGGAATCCACCAAATGATCCAGGGAATCGACTGCGCAGGCAGGATTTCTCGAACAGTTCACGCCGGAATCCACCAATGCCACTGTTGAGCATGGAAACCGTACTACTAATAAGTAGTTCGGCAGATTGATGATTTTAGACGAGACTCAACTGTGAAAAGTCAGGTCTTCGGCTGGATTCGATCTGTGATTGTTTTAAAAGTTGTTATGTCTTCAGGTACCGTGCAATCCGAATCGATATTTTTAAGCCGACAGCTGTTCACACGACTTGTTCCCATAAATATAAATAAGGTTTATAAAATAGAGAACATTTCTGCGTTAAAAATCAGGTTTCACTCATGGCGCATTGTGAACGTTAACATAGAATTCAATGTCCAAAAAGATGAATATTCAATTCGCACTGCACATTTGGTTCTAGAAACGTCATCATCTTGCACGAAAATACATGCTATTAAACCGTACATTTCAACGCACCCATCACAGAGGAACAGCAAAGGGTTGAAAATCAAAATGAGTATGCTTTCACTATTACGTGCATAAATATACCTATGCGACGTTTTTTTACAAACTTTCGTTCTATTTCTACAGTCTCGGGAATCACAGAATCACACCCAGTTCCTGTTTGACTCGGTATTACGGCCAATCATAGTATACTTCGGACTTTGTAAGTTAACCCCTATAAATGAGGAATGTCTTGAAGCTATATTTGTAAGTTCAGCTTCTACAATTATCCGTAGCAGAGAGCTTTTTGAAAGCGGATATTTGTTCGCTCCCTACTAGGACGCTTGTTCCGCCAGTTCATAGAGGCACCGCCATACGAAAGTATGTATATTACGAGACACAGTATCACTTCAGCAATGTAGTCTGATGGTTAGTAATATCCAAGCGGTTCAATACATACCAAGTAGGATTTTAATAAGGATCGTTCAGCTGCTGCTGTAATGTCCTGAGCTTTCTACTTCGCGTATGCGTAAGGTAACCAAGTATCCACCTGCTTCGTTTGTGTCTGGCACACTGATCTTGAATGTACGTAGATGATAATCCGAACTTTTAGTTTTCGGACGTTTATCTGTAGACAAGCTGGGAGAGTGCACATCTGACGCAACAGTCGAGAATCTCCCCTAGTCCACTCACGGTGGCCAAGGGAAGAAAATAAGCATGACAAATTTTGCACGTTTTGGCTAATATGAGAAACAAACAGGAAATCCTTTTGTTGTGAACTGCATAATGAATGTAGATTGGAACGAATAAATGGAGTCAATAGTTGAAAATGAGACAAGCTGCGGGCAACCTACGTTGCAAATGGAGGAGGAAAGACGGTTGCTGTAGTGGATAGTTGAGTTGCAAAAGATTTGTGAAGGTAGTCAACTTGAGTCAAAGAACGAATTGACATTAAGACCGAGGTGGTGGAAATATAAGGATAAAGTATGTGCGCGAAAGACTAACAAAGTGAAAGGCTAGTAAATGAGATAGTTGGTCAACACGGCTGGAGTGGCAAGGTCATAACGGGGTATAGGGAAGTAGACTCGGTAAAGCAAGTCTTCCACCGAAGTGCTACCAAAATTTCTTGGGAGTGTAATGGACAAATGAGTGTACGCTAGATCTCCGTCCACTAACGCTTCAAAACGCCTTCTTTGGAGGGCATTTGAAACGAAGTCCAAACAAGTATCGAACCAAAAAACGCGTTAAGGTTTGGAAACAAACAATGTATTTCCTCTAGTGTTTGGAAATATGATAAACAAGTAATTGTAGCCTAGTCTGTGGTCAGTGGCAGAAACCGGGAGGAGAAAAAAAGGGAGTGCGAGGTAGGCTTCAGCCTACTGGGCGGCACTCAAAAGCTCGCCAGGCAGAAAGTGCATAGAACCTTTGAGTGTGTTTAACAACGCTGTAAAAGATACAAGTTAAATGACCTTGACGATTGGAATGTCAGATATGCCGTTGGGAAACTGACAGGCATTCGTCTTGAACACTTTGTTGCACGACTGGAGAAAGTGGCGCCGAGTTAATATCAGACCTTCTACAGCAAACGTTCACAGAATCATGCGTACAGGACCAACAAGCGGAAAATCGTGGTTGCAGCCAAGATCCTTGAAGAAGTCACAGAATCGCTGGTCGTTTAGTGAGTAATTTGGGAGTCGGGCTTCCAGAAATTCTTCCAAAAGAACAGTGAGCGACACATTCCTCACACGTCTTGCTCGAGGCTTTCTCCGATGATGCCGCGTTAAAACGTGTCAGCAGATAGTGGACAGGTGGACGTCAAACGCAATCAGGAGGACTTCGTGACAGTATTATTTTAATGGAGGCTCAGCCAACATACCAAAAGGACTTCGGATTTCGCCAAGTGTGAAGCGCTGAATGCAACTCCTCTACAAAAGCATTAAAAACTGTAAATTAAGACGGTATGAGAACAGATGCAACAAAATTATACCCAATCAATTCTCAATGTCGAAAACCGGACGATAATTTGAAACAAAGACCCAGCGCGCTGAACCGTATGTACTGATGTCAACCCATGACAACAGTGTAGAGAGAAACACGCCAGGCTAGCGGGGCGCGGGGTGAGTTCTGTTTTCAGCCTCGGGACAGATACTGCAAACGGATGTCTCAGTCAAAATAAAAGTAGCTAAAGTGTACGATGGAATGCAACTGTAAAAATATTATTTATTATGGTGGTTGCAGCGGCGGCCATTACCAGTTGGAAGAATGAACGACTTTTTATAGTATAATTAAACAGACTACAAAGTATGAACACTGTGATGATTCCGATAGCACAGAAGTATGACAACTGACATTGTTCAATCCCAGAGTTAGTTCCAAAGCAACAATGATAACACATTGAGTATGAGTGGTTCAACTATTCATCGCTCGAGCACAACTGTGTATAATATTATCAGAGATGGAATAAAAGAACAGTAATCTAAAATGCGCTTGGTAGCAAACACAACATCCGCCGCAGCTTAAATGGAATTTGGGACTGTAGTAACTTCTGTGTTGTTTTTCCTGGGGTATTCAGACATTCGCAACTGTGGCGGTTCGTTCTTAGCAGCATCTTCAATCGAGGGACTTGAACCTGGAGTGGAATCAAAAACCTCGGTGTCAGTAATAGGCGTAGTAGGGTTGGACATAGGTGAATTATAAGTAAGTTGATTGAAATATCTGTTTTGAGCAAATCCGTCATCCAAATCAAATATCAGATTCATTCGAATGTTCTGGTCATTGAGCACAGTTCTTTGAAATGTCCAAAGGTTGTTACCACGATGACGCACAATTTCTTCAGGTCCAAGATCAAGCAGACTGGTTCGGAGGACCTCATGTGAATAGGTTTGCTGAAATGTTCCCAGTTGGCGAATGGTTGGATCCTTGATGTTGCATCAGAGGATTATTCACATCACCCTCTGGTTTCCCAAAATTAGATGAGTCCGGCGCACATTGCAGGATGAACAAAAAATTTTCAGCGACATCGTTGGGCTGAGAATGTCTTAGTGCACCGAGCGAATGTTGACAGTCCACCTTTTTTAGCCAGTTTTCAAACTTCTGTGCAATGAAATTGGTGTGCTGGTGAAGGGCCGAAGCGTATGATAATCCTACCCAACTGAACTTGTTTCGAAATGCGGTCAGAGTGAAGACCGTAACTGCTGACGCGTAAATCAAACTTCCGATAAACGCAAGTATGAGTCTAGAGTATTCAAAGCATAACAGTTATGCGCTCGAAAATACCCAATGAAGTCATGAGAACGACAAAGCAGCGAACAAGACTTGTTTTCCGTGTTTGATCATCAGGCTAATTACAACACAATAAATATGAAAACAGTGACTGGGGTGAGTAAGAGAAACGGTCAATAGAGGTTATGTACAGCGTGTGTTATCAGTTACGCAATCTCTGTTCCAATTCGTGAGCTTGACTGATTGTGGGCCAGGGTAGGT
>LUCH01007779.1:0-14035 GCA_013368495.1 Paragonimus heterotremus | reverse complement strand
ACGAGTGAATACTAGTGTATCATCAACACAGCGTTTGTAGTATGACAGATTTGCTATGTCTGCCGCTAACTCATGCTCAATCTTCAACATGAAAATATATGCTAAGATGAACCCTAGTGGACTTGTCATTGCTTCTCCATCTATTTGGCGATAGGACTGATCAGGAAAACGGAAACTGACGTTTTCGGTGCACAGCAATAAAGTTTCTTTCGGAATATCACTAGGTAGAGGTAGAGTAGTGTGGCTCGTTTTAATGAGCTCACAAATGTAATCAATTTTCTCGTGCAGTGGGACATTCGTAAACAATGACTGAACGTCTACGGAGCACATCAACTCATTTGCAAGATTGATGTTGTCCAAGTCACTGATCAACTGAAAAGAATCTTCAATAGAAAAGTCCTGAAATTTTTGTTTTAATGACGTTAAGATGGTGACTAACCAGCGTGCCAATTTATGGTGTGGAGAATTAGTCATCGCCAAAATAGACCTAAGCGGCATTCCAGACTTGTCTGTCTTAGGGAGGCCGTAGAGTTGAGGTGTCGATGACCCACATGGCTTAAGGAATCTGTACGTCATGTCGTCAATTATACGTAGTTGTAGAAGAAGTTGGAGTTGCCTTCCTATCCGACGTTCTATCTTGGTGATATTGTCTGCTGTGTCTATTTGCTGAAACTTCGTTTGGTCCTTTAATATTGACAGCATTTTCTGCACATTCGCGCCTCTGTCTAAAATGACTGCACCTGAGCGCTTATCCGGCTTAAGTATTACTACATTTTTCGATTGAAGTTCTCTTAATGATTTCAGGTGTTGCTTTGTGTTAGCACACCGGCCATTGATCGGAGTCATGATAAACCCATTAGCTATGTCAGTCAGTTTGGTTTTAGGCCAGCCTAAATTGTCAGCAGTAGTTGGCTGGAGGTCTGACAATTGATCAATGAGGTTCTCAAACTGAGCTTTAACATAAATACGATTAGACTTATGTGATGGTATTTTATAATCTAGACCCAAGGCAAAGGCTTCTAACTGCAAAGACTTCGACTGTACTGAAGAATAGTTCAAAACATATTTACTAGGATGCAGTGGGATTGGTTCTTCGGCCGGCTTCTTACATGATTTCTGCAAACGACTGATATAGTTCCGCTTCGTACGATCGACGATCATCTTACAAAATTGTGTAAACACTATGTGACTACATAATGACAAGTTTTCCACGAAGGAGAGTAGACGATTATGCGTTTGACGCAAATGCAACAGTTGTATTTGTGCAGTTTCGATATGTGCACTTGTAATGCGCCTGAGGTTACTGTTGGTCACCTTCAGCTTGTTCATCTTTCACAGCCGCAAGAGGTGACATGGATATCGACCGTTATGTGTGCATTCAGTAAAAGCGATATCTTGACAAGCTCACGCGCAATCTTGCATCTCAAACTGGTTACACTGCGCAACAACTTGCAAGTTTCAGCGGGAATTCGTCGCTTCAAAAATTTAAAAAAGTACATTCCCTTTAGAAGTTTAAACAAAACAGTGAGAAAACGAAAACTGGTAGATGCAAGCATTTCGTATTGAATCGTCAGTACCAAATTTACAATGAGATGAAACAGTTGTTTTATAGCGAACAGATAGGGGGTAGGTTGGGTTGAGCAAAAGTTAGCGGCAGACATAGCAAATCTGTCATACTACAAACGCTATGTTGATGATACGGTAGTATTCACTCGTTCCAAATAGGCAATAGATAACCTAGTGCGACGTCTAAATAGCTGTCATCCACACCTGAAGGTAACGTGTGAATTTGAGGTTGATAATTGTTTACCGTCTCTAGACATACTCATAAGTCGCCGGGAAGATGGTTCTATTCAAAGAGTTATCTACAGGAAATCTACATGGTCCGGCCAATACCTGAACTTTAGTAGCTTCACATCGGTTCATCATAAACGCGCATCGGTAAATACATTATTCACACGAGCAAGACGAATCTGTACACAAGATAGTCTTGCAAAGGAATTAAACTTGATCATGTCTGTACTACAATCTAATGGGTATCCGAAAAAGTTCATAGATAGGCATAGTAGACCAAAATCACCTTCAGAACAGGTGGCCGCAGTGAGGTAACAGAAGGTTTATATAGAACTGCCTTTTAAAGGTGATTATAACATGCATCAAACAACTCAACGACTAGTGAATTCAATTAAACGGACATTTAACGCAGCGGAACTCCATGTGCTAGCCCGGACCTAGAAACTGCTTGTCCCTTCAGTCAAGGGAAATCAACCCGTCGGTGCCAACTCACATTGTGTCTACCAATTTGCACGTAATTGCAAAGAAAGTTACATAGGCAGAACCGAGAGTCACCTGATCTCCAGAATGAAGGAACATCTGCCAGAGTGGATACAGAACTCTGTACTACAGAAGAACGACAATGTGTTTGAAACACGCAAACAACCAGCGTCCGCAGTCACAAGACACGTCCTGACCACCGGACACGTTATTGACCCAGTTTGTGCATTCAGAATCCTATTACGTCACTCGAATCCAAGATTCTTGCGGTTTGCTGAATCTGTCGCAACCAATCGACTAAATCCGACCCTGTGTGTTCAGAAACATTTACCCCTATACTTGACCCTCCCTTGGATTTAGTGACCTTTCTTGACCCACCTATTGACTATCCAACCTAACCTCCCTGTTCGATATAAAACATTCGTTCCATGTCGAGATCTTTGCTGGCAAATACAGCATAACACGTAATACTGACCGACCATTGCAACGAGCACCATGTCATTTTTGAGAATTGTGTATGGATAGGCTTGACAACCAAGAGTTTATTGTGGGGCATTTGTTGTCGCCAGTCACTTCACTTAAGTCACAGTATATGTTGTCATATTCATGCATTTATATTGACAAGGATATACAGTGTCTCAAAGGAACATTGGCAACCGTACAGTTTCTGTTTTCATTTGGCACAAAATTAACGCAAAAAAACAAGTCCGCTTCAGTGGTAAACCATCCAGTTAAATATATCAGAATTTATATTAATAATGCCCTGTATGAAATCGGGCCAGTTTCCGTGAATGGATAATGAAAGAGATGCAACGCCTTGAATCGAAATAGAAGGTTCAAAATCCCCACGGGGATTATGGTAGGGTAAAATATTGGTTAGCTGATATTTGAGAAGATTTGTCTCAATGGTACGACGACTTCAAGGCTGTAGAGATCACTCAAAATCCAAATCTTCCAGAAGGCGCTAAAGTCTACACTGAACGTATGGAACTCTCTCTACCGATTACTGAAAAAAATGATCATTACATATAGTGGATCATGCCAACCAATAGTTTTGCAGCACAACCTACATGATTTCTTCGATTATGTTGACGTAATAAACTGTGTCAATTTGAGTTGGCAATCAAAGTCTCACCCTCATCTATGAACATCTGGTTGAAGGTGGCTATAAAATACCTACGCAACCATATCGAGGATTGTCATTTGCATATTCAGATACCAGCAAGCGTACTGGGATAGTTACATTATCTCTACATTTGCAGCATATAACTTAGGTTCGATAAAAGAAAATGCGAACAAATGGAATATGTTGAAACAGTATCTTCGTCAGAAATATTCTTTTTGGACAGTTTCATGAAAATTGAAATTGAACTGCTGAGATCAAGAGTGTGTCAATGTGATTTTCATGAACTACATGCGTCAGATCCCGAGCATGCTAGATAATAAGATGAATCCGATTTACATTATGACAAGTTTCCAATGCACAAAAATCTGCAATTTTGTTTGAGAACTGTAAAGAATATGTAACTTGATGCACGTATACGCTTACACTCCGACGAATCAGGGTGCGATACACAGGAATGTCAGTAAATTACTTACAGCAGTTTCCTGCCACCTATCACGGAAAAATCCTACTGAATTGTTTGACGAACTGAGTTGTAGGAGTATGCACGGATGGTACCTTTTTTGAAGAATTTGTAGTCACACGTACGATAACTATATAAAATGTTTGCCCACACAGGGTCATGGATAGAGCAATGCAACAGCGAAATATAGGTGACCAGCCACAAATAACACGGGAAAAACCATGCACATCGGAACACGTCGGCCATAATTATCACGCGCTCCCTCTTCAGTACAGATATTAGAGCATTCTTTGCCCTCAAATTACCCGTAAAAACTTAATTCAAATCCAGTTTTGTGCCCACTGCCAACGGATAAGGTGCTTGCATCTGCAACCTTGTTCTGTATATTGACACTCAGGATTTTCCGTGGAATTAATGTGCTGATATCTCAACTAGACAACTGTCTGAATGACTTCGTAGACACCGTTCTGTCTGATTCAACCGTATGGAAAGGAAGTCAGTCAAGAGCATTTTACTACCGCAACTGGTGAACTAGAATACCTCTGACAGTAAAAAGGTGGCATTTCGTTCGGTCTATCGAGTTGAAGCCACCCAGTCGAGGACAGTAAGTCTCTGAATTTTGTGCACACTTGGAGCCGTTGAAATTAGCCCGCAAATCACATTCGTGTGTGCCTCCATGCTGCTCACCTAGACGTTGACCATCCCCCACTCTGTAGGTTTGTCTAGGTCCACTAGTCAAATTAATACTTCATTATGACATGAGAATGATTTGGGTGACGTCATTGTCGATCTGTTCTCTGTTTGCTGCTCTACTGATGTCTTCGTAAAACTACTTTATGTGTTATGTGTTTAAAATGTGTTTATGTGTCTCGTGGAAACAGTATGAAAACAAGCCCGCTTAACATACTGTAAATTTCACGAATGCACTGGAAACGCTTATACGAGTCGGTTTCCTTACATTTTCATCCGAATGCACTCGATGGGAAACGAGCTAAACCATATATATATTTAGATATAGAAATGAACGTACCACAGTGCACATGCTAATCAACAATGGTTTAAGTTTACACAAAACTCCCGCGTTACTCATATTCAAAGCATATGTGAACACAGATTATTCTGTGAACGAAAAAATAGGACCAGTATGACTGCTGCCGTGATTCATTCACTTATGGACTTGGTTGTCAAAGTTATCTAGGTACCTCGTGGCAAACGTACAAGTTCATATGATTCATGATGCTTGAAGCATGTTGTACAGTTCCAATACTTTATATTCGTGCATTGTTCTGGGCAAATTCTGACGACTTTCAGACCAAAGGTGATTGAAAACATCAACATGGGTTCTTCTACCCTAGTAACTCAAGCGCAACCCATGCAGAAAGCGGTAATTAACTGTGCAAATTCGCCTTGTTGAAAATATTTCTCAGTCATCTGATTTCTCCGCAAGTTACATATGGTGTCTTTCGGCCCATCATTGTAAAAAAATTTCGTGGCTGCTTCGTTGGCTGAAGTGAAATCGTGTCACCTACAGGAACCTTTGGTCTAACAACCGCCTGCAACTCAGGCGAGTCACCCTACTTTAATCAACGCTGAGTAGGATATTAAGTGCGGTGACTTCTCCATATGACATGTCGGAACCTTTACAGTCAAATCATGAATGTTAGATATATATTTTTTCGCTACTGACTCTGAATTCAAATCGTTCCATACTTTACGCTCAGAATGCTTTCATGCTATCTTATGATTTAAATGTGTCTTCCCATGTCAAAGGCACTAACGCATCGGAGCAGTCAACAATGAATTTGCCTCAGTTCAACCAAGTTATGGGGATTGTTCACGCATCGTTCACCCGTTTACATATAAGTTACTTCTTGGGAAAGTTTACTATGGATTACTTCAGGAAATGTTTAAACGTACATGTGCAACAGACCACACTGACCCCTAACGCCTTGGTCATAATAATGCAACTCTGACTTATCGAAGTCCGAAAAATTATGAGAGTTCGATTCAATTTTGGAACTGAAGTGACAACTGTGTGGTCTATGGGGACAGCCTCGAACCACTTTTGAGAAAGGAGTTGAGTCTAACCTCCTCGGTGACTCATACTCTAACATTCACCAAATGCACGCTTAGAATGGCGGCAGTCGATGTACGAAATTCAATTGAAACTCAGCGGCTGTTCAGTGGCTGAGTTTGAGTGACGATGCCTGTCAAAATGAAACGTTGGTCCTGAATTCCATTCTATACACATTCTTCATGGACGCCAACATTTTCGATAGTGTAGATTACCCATACGAGTGCACACATTTTCGAAAAATAAGACCAATTTAAACAGGTGCAAAATTACACCATTCCCGTAGGTCAGCGTTAAATGACATACAAGCGGATAATAGCAGTGGATGTGTTAAAATGTTAAACGCACTGTGTACAGATAACACATGTTATCCAAATATCTCTATATCTGAAGCGATCAGCACCAATCGACCAGACAGGAACCTGCAAAAGTGTTGTTTAAAATTGCTGAAAGTTGAATGGAATTAAGCGTTGCTTACTGGGCATCTTAGTTTACAGCTAGTCCAAGTAGCTTCAAAGCAATCTCCAAACTTCGTTACTGAGACAGACCTTTGACCTTGTTTTTGTCGTAATCGATACGGCCAAGTAACCGGCATCTCGTTGTAATCGATCTGATCTTAATCGGATACGCCTATGCTTTGACCGGAAGAAATGCAGATGTACTTAAAACTGTTCAGGGAATTATCCAGATTTCATGTTAAAAATTGGTTGAAGATGGGTTGTGGGTTAGTTGCAGGGTTGGTTCGGACAATCCTTAAAAATAGAAGAAATCCTTCCCACCACTGACGAAACGATCGGGACGGATCGTTTCGACTTTCCACGGTTGAAGTTTACTAAGCACGTGGTTAAATTAGCGAAACTACAATAGTCGGTCATATAGGGTGCATACAAAATATTATATATCAGCCAACTTTGAGTGTATCAAATCGCCGTTAAACCGTTTTGCGGAAGTGTTGCCTATAATTCGGTTGATAAAATTTTAAAGAATGATAGGATAAAGGCACCCCGGAAACGAATTTGACCTTAGCGACTTTAATTACTAGCAGATAAATATGTATCGACAGTATAGCACGAATCCACGAGAAGAACCTAGCAGAACCTCTAGAGCTCGTGTGCAAATGACGTAATCCGTTTTCCTGGTGCTTTTGAAATGGAATGTTTCGGAAATGCCCAAGAAAACAGCCAGTGCATTGAAGCTATAAATTCCACAGAATACAACCAGGCTGTTGCAAATGTCAAAACTGAAGTAAAAATGTTCCATGCCAAAATTGTTAGTCATGAAAAAATTAAAATAGAAAGCGTTACAAAAATTAAGATTAACAAGAATTTTGCTCCCTTCAGAAATTCGAACGAAACCGTTAGAACAAGAAAACTGGCAGATGCACTCATTCTATATGAACTCTTCAGTAGCAAGGTTACAATAAAACGGAGCGGTATTTTCCGCCCCGAACAGTTAGGGATGGGTGGGATGGATAATCAGTCAGCGCTTTGCGAAAGATCACTACGTTCAGAGCAGAGTCAAGTTCACGGACAATTGTTTCTGAACACACAGTTTTAGTCGATTGATTGCGACGGCTTCAACACACTGCAAGAACCTTGAATTGATAAATGCACAAACCGGGGTGATGAAATGATCAGTGGTCAGGATGTGTCATGTGACTGCGGACATCGGTTGCTTGCGTGTTTCACTGACATTGCCGTTTTTCGGTTATATGGAGATCTGCACCCGTTTAGGCAAAAGTTGTTTCTAGCACTTCTCGGTTCTGCTTGTGTAACTTTTTTTCACTTACGTGCAAACTGATATATACAACGTGAGTTGGCATCGACAGGCTGATCTCTTTTGATTGGAGATATAGGCAGCTTCTGGGTTTGAACTAATACGCAAAGTTTGGCTACCTTGAACGTTCGTTTAATCAAATTCATCAATGTTTGCTCTGTGTGATACATATTGTAATCACCTTTGAAGGGCGATTTTATGTAAACCCTCCTTCTCGCGGTGACCAACTGTCCGAATGGCGGTTTCGGCCCACCATGCCTTTCTATGAAACTTTCTGGACGACCATTCGGGTGTAGTAAAGTGGTGATCAACCGTAGATCCTCTACAAATCTGTCATGTGTACAGATTCGTCTTGCGCGTGTGGACAGTGTATTCACATACAGTATTCAGACATTTTCCATCAAAGTTTCTTTCGAATTGATCAGTGACTTAGACAACGTCGATTTTGCTATTTTTGATGTGTCCCATAGACATTTAGTAACAGTTCAAAAGTGCAGTGTTACGAGACAGTTGCTTATATTTGTGAGCACGTTCAAACGAACCTCATTATTCTGCACCTATCTGGCGATATTCTGAGAGAAACCATATTGTTATGCACTGATAACCTCGGAGTCCGTTATCTTGACCGGTACTATTGCCAAGTACGGGGGGTAGCCATGGGTATTAAACTAAGACTCATCTGAGCCGACTTTGACTTCTGTAATACTGTTGTACACTCTTAAATTCGGCTTTTTGTCTCGTGAATAAGAAATCCTTGCTGTAACCAGCATGTGGTCCTCCCTTGTCACTTGCTCGCGCGGTATCAAACTGACTACCATTTCCAGGGTTACTCGAAGTCCTTAATGCCGAGCATCACATGTTGTTCACTACAGATATTTTGCTTGCGCTTTATTCATATCAATGTTTATAACAGCACAGCTGCCGTTTCCAAGTTGAATATGGTAAAATCAAAATGAGGCTGTTGGATAGGAGTCGAGAACACCACTCGATATATCATCGTGATAGTTCTAAGACTATTTTAATGTTCAATCGATCATTGCATAAAATACACTGGCCAACAAAGTAGAAGCAGATTAACCACGATGGAACTGTGTTGCAACTTGATATACGGCCTACGAGCGCGTAAACAGACAACAGAATAACGGTTAGTAAAACGGTAGTTGACGGAACGACGTTCAACGGTAATGAACAACTGACTACGAAGTATCCGAAAATAATTCGTATCTTCCTGGCCAACACAACCACCTGAGACCAACGAACGAACACAGATAAAAGACAGGCCTCCGGACAGAGTCACTTTATGCCACTTAATCCGAAGACAACAAGGTCACAAACTGGACCACACTTGAAGCGTTTGTAACCAATCCGAAAACAAGGACAGAAGGTGGCCAGACAAAGATTCTGACAAAAATCCAGTCAGTGCAGTGATGTCCCAGTTAAAGGACGAGCGTGTAGGTAAGGTGTCAGAAATTGGTACACAGCTGAGAACGCTTTTGAAGGACGAAGTGTGTAGCCGGAGTGCCAGAAATTGGCACAAAGGCAGAGAACACCCGTGATTTGTGAAGTGGCACCTGAGCGTGCAGACTATGAAGGTCACTTCGGGCAAAATGAAACAGGCCTCTCCAAAGACAGATGAAAACGGTATTTTCGGGGAACCGGGCTCTTCCCGGACAGTGAGCTGTTGTCTGTACGTTCATTGTCGCGAAACTAATGACCATGTACAGAATGGTCCGAGTTTTCAAGCCCTCGGTTGAGCATTCGATGTTTCAGTTCGCCAAATCAAACGTAATCTAGGAATCCACATGTGAATGCTCCTCATTCACAGTTGGATTCAACAAACGATCACATAATCGCGCAATTTGGAAACAAACACACGGAAGGAGCCAACCTCGTCGATTGTCAGGCGTAACTCGATGACGCAACATGTGATCGACTCATCGAAGTCATTTCGTGTTCTGTTCTCGACTCGAAACAACCGTTTGTTGCGATATACCGAGGCCACTGCAATCTGACAACCTCACCCCATTCAGTGCGTACAAAAAAACCGTGTTGTGACGTTAGTGCTGCCGTGGTAACAACCGAACTGGTTCTGTACTTTGACATTTTATGCTTGTTTTGTGGTTTTAAATTCTGCATATTTTAACTCGTTTGCAGTCAGCACTAGTAAGGATGCGGCCAAATCTGCTCGAGCATAAATCGTGTCGTGTCAGTCTTTTGTCTGCTCTGTTCAAATTTTCGACAATAATTTCTTGCTTCAAATCATGATTAGGCAGATTGGATTGAACAGTCCAGCCAAATAAATTGTTGTTGATTTCGAATTGCTCAACCGTAGCTTCAGCAGAATCACCAACGTGTCCTTCTCAGCTCCAATATAATTTCACCGTTTACTGATACTTTCGCTCTAATTGAGAAGTCATCAGACTTCAAAGAACTTATTCCGTCGAAATCCAGTAATGCAAACGGAACAGATGGCCCATCACCGATTGATTCCAAAGGATGTGGGGAAATTTTATACCAACTGCTAACTGAGTTGATCGTTCCATGTTTCAGAAAATACATGCAAGCTGACTTCTGAAGGACGGCACTCATAACACCAATACCTAAAATATGGACGACTGAACTTCGTCCGATCCCGCGTGTGTCAGCAGCACTGGATGTTTCCGAAAAAATGATTGGTGCTGGATTGGAAGCTAGGATTAACATCGTGGATTCAGTTTGCTAACCGTTGTTCAAGTTTGGCCGTCGATGCTCTCGCTTGCCTAATTCATTTCGTGTTGTCAATCGCCTGATGGAAACTCAACGACAGTCGCAGTTTTTTGCTCACATTAACGTTTTGATGATAGGCGAGCCGCACGGTATTAGCCTTTGAATGCTGTCCATGCGCCTGCGACTCGGTCGACGTAAGCATGCAACATTTACAAGTGTTTATGGTCCAACTACGTGTCACACTTATGGTACAAAGGACCAGTTCTATGATCAACTGTCCGCCACAATCCGGTCGGTGCCGGTGACTGATCGACTGTTTGTCTTGGGTGACCTGAACGCTCGAGTCGGGTGCGACTCGGCAGCTTAGCCGGGAGTCCTCGGACCCTATGGCATTAGTTCAGTGAACGAGAACGGTGATCGTCTGCTTTGCCTGTGTGCTACTCACGAGCTGGCTATCACGAACACCCGATCCCAGCTGGACGCGAGCGACATCACGACGTGGACCCATCCACGAAGTTGTCATCACCACTTGCTTGACTGCGCGATTGTGCGACAGCGCGACATTCGCGAAGTGTGTATCACGCAAGTGATGCGCGGCGCTGAATGTAGCATCGATTATAGACTGGTGAGGACTAAATTATTTATTCATGTACGCAAGTGTGTCTATTGTAGATCTTCCGGACAACGGAAGGAGTTGGATAGAAAAAGGCTGCAGAACTGCGAGACGAAGACTGCTATTCAATGTGCAGTTGCCGCTCGTCTGCACGACGTTCCTGTATCCACAACTCCTGAGGCTATGCGGCAGTTCATCAAGGAGAGGATGATAAAGGCTGTCACCGAGACGATTGGTGTAAAACACCAGAAACGTCCGGACTGGTCCGGCGACAACAACGCGGTACGAAAGAAAAATAACGCGCTTGCTGCTTCCACAACAGACCGATGCAATGAATCGAAGATGGTGATGTTCCGGAGTGTCCGCCGTCAACTGGTCGAGCGTGTTCGCGGATTCAAGGACAACTGGTGGATAAAGCAGGGCGAGCGGATGCTGGGCTTCGCAGATTGTTGACAACATGAGAATTTCTAAGTTTCGCTCAAAGCGATCTTCGGTCCATCGATCCAGTCTGCTAAAGCACTGGTAGATGTGGACATCGGCTGTTCATGTACCCGGTCAGAGGACATCATGAAAATCTAGGGTAAACAATTTGGCAGCCTACTAAATCGTCCTTTTCCAATTGATTGGGTGACTGTGAAGAGTCTACCGCAACAATCCATCGAGTTTTCACTTGCCCTTGCTCCTGATTTACTAGAATTGCAGAGAGCGACTGGTCAACTTCGAAACTGGAAAGCCGCACGTGAAGATGGATTGCCAGGCAATATCTTGATGAATGGCGGGTCGGCGATGGAACATGCACTGCTCCAGCTGGTTCGCTCTATTTGGGAGCATGAGGTGATGCCACAAGATTTCAGGGATGCTGTGATAGTATCTTTGTTTAAAGGTAATGGTAGCAAACAATGCCCCGACAGTTATCAGGGCATCAGTCTGCTGAGCTGTGTAGGCAAGGTGCTTTCCAGAATCCTTCTGAACCGGCTGAATACGTACGTCTTAGAGGTCAATGTTCCTGAGGGGCAATGCGGATTCCGAGCGATTTGGAGTATGGTCGACCTGGTGTTTGCTGCTCGGCAGCTTCAAAAGAATTTTCGGGAACGGAACCAGCCCTATATGTCCTCTTCGTAGACTTCACCAAGGCGTTCTGTTCCGTGAGCCGCGACGGGGTGTTGACGGTGTTTAGTAAGTTTGGATATCCAGTTAAGTTTGTCAGTTTGATTCGATTGTTGTATGTGGGCATGAGGGCGAAAGTGCAATCGTGTGGATTGACCTCTGATGATTTTGACATTGTCACTGGCGTGAGGCAGAGTTGTGTCCTGGCTCCATCTCCATTTAGCTTATATTTGACTGTCATGCTAACAGTTGCTTTTCGGACTCGGGGGAGGACGACGTTGAGATAGAGTACCGGACGGATGGGCACCTATTGAATATCCAACGTTTCGGCGCCCAAACCCGGTTACATACTTCAATGATGCGCATGCTTCTGTTTGCAGATGACAGCGCGCTACTCGCACATAGCGAGGACGAACTGCAGCGATTGGCCACGGCTTTCGCAACCGCGGCATCCAAGTTTGGATTGGATATTAACACCGGTAAGACATTTTCTTTCTTTCAGCCCTCTCTTGGCGGAGGTGCTATCTGTACACTTTCACCCGAAATTCGCATCAATGGAGATGTTGTTGAAAGTTGCACAGATTTATGCTACTTGAGTAACAATCTGCCCACCGATCTGTCCGTGGACCGCGAGTTGAGAGCTCGTGTGGCAAAGGCTGGTACTGCTTTCGGACGTCTTGAAAGATGTGTTTGGAAGAACCACAGAGTGAAGCCGAGGGCTAAGTTATTTGCCTACCACTCAACGATGCTCTCTCTCTATACTACAGTGAAACGTGGATATTATATCAGCGGAATATGCGCCATCTGAGTCGCTTTCATTTGCAATGTCTAGGACGCATCTTGGGTATTCGATGGCCGGAAATGATTCCGAACACTGAGGTACTGCGGCAAGATGAAATGAACGGGATGGAAGCCTTGTTCGTGTTGAATCAGCCTCGTTGGCTGGGTCACGTCCGTCGAACGGGCGATGACCGTATCCCGAAGCAGGTGCTGTATGGACAACCGAGATCAGGTAAGCGAAACCTTGGTGGTCAGAAGCGGAGATACCAGGATGATTTACAGGCAAGATGTGAAATTGATTTTAGATGATGAGAAGGCTTAGTATTGAACCGGACTGCTTGGAGGAATACAATTCGGACGAGCGTCCGCGAGTTCAAGGAACAGTTATTGCGTTGACGGGAATGAAAACGCGCGGTACGCAAGAGAACCATCGGTGCCATAGGTCGTGATTACATGACTATATGACGTTGCGATGTTTACAGCCGCGAATGCGCTGGTCGTTTGGGATTGGTAGGTCACCAACGGAGACACGGTGCACCTGTCGGCGAAGAGACGATGAGTACGATAGGCTCAGGTTGGTCATGTCAGCATATCCATTCTACTTTTAATTACTGTATCGATCATGATCATGGTCGTTGGTCAACTAATCCGCCCCTCTTCTCAGAAACCTGAGTTTCTGCGGTCTTCTACTAATTCTCTTCTTGAGGATTGTTGCTGTATTAAGTGATGAATCGTTCGCCTGATCTTCTCGTAGTTTAACTCTTAGTTTTGTTTTCCAAATTTATCCTCTCTAGAATTCACCAACATTCACTCGTACACTGAATTGCTTCTTCTATTACGTTTTACAAATCTTCCTAGTATAGATCTTGTCATTGCAGTCTCTCTATCTCTGTTGACTTTCCAAAAGATAACGATATCCTATTCCTGCTAGCCATTCAATTGACTGACTAGCATTGGCCGGCTAGACACGACGATCTCACTTGCACACCTACTTGTCTCATTCATTCGGGTTTAGACCGGATACCTGGTGTGTGAGTGGAACCACAAATGATGCATCGCAAGCCACTTGGGGTGGTGGTTTGAAGCGCGGGTATCCTTTGGCTTCAGTCATTGTGAAAG
>LUCH01007778.1:9582-22929 GCA_013368495.1 Paragonimus heterotremus | reverse complement strand
TGCAAAGGATGTCGTCAACTGACCTCCTATAAAAATTACATTGGTCTAACGCTGAACCCAGTTGTTCGTTTTCTAACTTCACCATGAACACATATGCAAACAGTGGTGCCAACGGCGATCCCATTGCGACACCGTCTTATTGTCGATAAATTTCTTCGATGAATTTAAACCGCACGTTGTCAGTGCACAACTAGAATAACTGTTTGAATTCAGTCAGTGATATCTGAATATCTGTATCATAACCCTCGATATAATCACAGAGATAATCTATAGTTTACTTTAGCAGGGCTTTTGTGAATAGGGATGCGACGTCAACGGTAAACACCGACTGTCCACCCAATCTGATATCTTTGATTGTATTCACTAGATCAAATGAGTCGCGTAAGCTGTGAGTCGAGTGTTTCCGCCTGACGGGATCTAGTAATTATGATAAGCATTTGGCTAGTGAGTGTTATGGAGAGTTAGACATGTCCAAAATTCGTGATATAAATGTGATGTATTTAGCCTGATGATGAATTACTGAAAACGAGCTTGTTCGCTACATATTAGTTTATAAAATATATTGTTAATGTACACTGATCTCGTCGGCTCAATCTATATGACTTTTACACACGCGATAAACTTTCCTACATAAAAAAGTTTTCACCCATTTGCTTTGAAGTCATGTTTTTAACTTTAGACTGGTGTACTCAGGTAGCCGTTTAACATGTGAGTTAAGCTCCAAACAGCTGTACCACTTCTTGTTTTAGGAACAACAAACAAAGCGCCCCTGTTTACTACGAGAAACAACAGTAATCCTGAAAAGTGAGGTCAACACGTGAAAATCGCAGGAAGGCGCATTATGACATGCAGTACAATTTACAGTGGAGTGTTCGGAATTTCGCGGTACTTGTAGAAAGTTTACTCCAAGCTGCCTATCGCATGACTCAAAGAAAATCACAATAAACATAGGATCAGAAAGTGCTTGACATAACTTACCGTGACTTTGCTGGAACGAAGTGTAACTATGAATATTTGTCGACAGACTAGTTCAAGAAAGCAAAAAAAAACCATCATACAGTAGAGACCTCAGTAAAGATGTTGCGTGCCAAGAACAGGGATGGCGCAAAAGTTTTTATTTAAGAAGCCGACACGGGTTAGGTGTTCGAACAGGACAAGGAACAGAAACACTCATCTGCATATGGCAATCGTCCCAGAAGGTCCTGGCTATCACAAACGCTATTGCTCAGCTCCTCTGCGCAGCCAGGACTATTCCATGGCACACTGCACTGCAGTGTTGCTGTAATGTTTCTTCTCGTGTTTTTCCTGCGGCTACTTTAATAGCAAAATCCATGCTGTCACCTCACTACTGAATAGCGGTGGTGTGAGTGGTATGGGGCGATCGCTCGTTCCCACCACAAAGGTATTATGAAATGCAGAGAGAAGTTACAAGACATATCGTGGAATTACTTGAACACTTCATCTTCAGTTTCATGAATCCACTTGTGGTAGTTAATGGGATCAAAAACTAGGGTAAAACAATCACGAAAAATAAGAACAAATGCGGGTTATTTTTGGCACCCGAGATATTTACTGATTACTTAGATAAGTAAAAGCAACAGTTTGTTCTATATCCTAAAGTGACCGTGAGTAACAATCAAAATCCAGCCTGATTTGTACTTTTAACCGTTTCATTTAAGTATTGTTCTGTATCCAAGCTAATCACAAGTTTACGTCTGACAAGAGTGTCTAAATTGAATTCATATCGTAATTTGTGTCTTCTGACTATTCTATTACAAGTCAATCAGATTACGTCCACTGTTCCCACCTATATCAAACTCAAGCATACACGTTTCATAAGTGAGTGTGAAATTCAAAAAAAGACTTCACGAAATTCGGCTGTTTCACATTTGCCGGTCTCCACGAGGACCAGGAGGTAATTTATGTGAAGAACGTATAGCGAACAAGCTTGTTTTCATTGATTCATCATCAGGCTAAATACAACACATTTATACGGATTAATCATGCGGCAATGGTTCGTTATCAGCTTCAGAAAGTTAAGGTCGACTGTACAAATTAGTGATGGCTATTAAGATAGTGGTCATGGTTATGTAATTTATTCGTTCCGGACGTGGACAACAGGCCATGGAAGATTCAATGTTTTGATGGAGCGTTTTTGACTACATAGTTTTCCCCCCACTACATAGCGGGGAGGGGAATTAGGCGGATGGCTATGGTTTCTGCGACCCATACTGCATCCGTACAGCTTTACTAATCGAGTAGTTTTCTTGTAAATACTGATAGTTACTAGACTAGTCGTTCTAGTCGACTTAGCTCATCAGACTTCTCTTATGAATCTTCAACTTTTGACAGTTCCACAATTTGAGCGTAACCTTGTTGTTGCATTGGGCTTAGTAAACATATCTGCCGTTTGAGTTCGTGTGGTGACAGTAATTCCTAACTGAACATTGTATTGTTTTTGTCGTCTAGCTGGATAAACTATTACGTTGTATATAACAGAGATCACACTACGATTTCGTTGGTTCAGTTGGTATGCTATTGCTACAACATAGAACTTAGCTCCGGGTCTATGTTGCATACAATTACGATAAATATTGTGTAGTTCTAATTAGGGCAGTTCGCCATTCTACATCAAACAATTCTAACTTGTTCTGATGAATGATATGTGTAATTAAATGTGTCATGTCCGTTCTCATTTAGATGCGAAAACGTCGACCTTAGGAAATGAATAACTGAAACTTGGAAAGGAATGGAGTTAATTGGTGAGGACACAATAAAGCTGCTACAGCAAACTTAGCATGGTGTGGTAAGAAGAACCTCTCTGATTGGAGGTGTGTAATTTTGTCCGAAAAACGTGAGTTGTCCGTAGACATACTGGTTTCTGCACGCTTGAAATAGGGGCAAAATCGTATCCCGTGCCCAAACTGTCTCTTTAGAAACAGTTTCGAGAAAATACAACGTTCATTGGAAATCAGGACTTTCTTGCTGGCCAATGATGTGTAGGATAGTGAAACTTCCCCAGAGTGTTGTTTGTTTTGTCTGAGATTGAAACTAGGTATTGCTGTGGAATTACACTGAGTTGTAAACAAAAATCCGCAATAAAAGTAAGCCCCGTGGAAATCTAAGACGTGCGTGTTTGTCAGTAGTCTTGAAATAATAGAAATCTAAACTTCCCACCAATGTAAACATGAGTTAAGAATGACTGATTATCAAGTTGAGACAAGCATGTCAAATCACACGTGACTTACACACCGATGGACAATGTCCCACATTTATAAGGTCAATATCTGCATCATTCAATCCGCTATTTCTGCATGACGAGATGAGACGTGACAATTCTAAGTGTGAACAAGTTTTTGTTAAAGAATGTTTTAATGGAGTGTGAAATAACGTGAATCGGCAGTAAGGGATCTTGTGATCACTGTAAGCATATTCACGTGCTGATAAAGCTGCCGTAGTTGAAAAGATGTTATAAGACACAATCAACTAGCAAGAGCGCACGGATTGAATTCACATTGTGTCACAGAGTGTACTGTCGTGCTGGTAGCTCCATCTCGGTTTTCCTGTGTAATTCGTGTACATCACTCAACGGGTCCTTGACTTATGTTTAGCCACGCTGTCTCTGTCTTACAGGACTATCGCTGCAACCGCTGCATCAGAAGAATGCTGTTCTCTGATGTCTTCACGTTGTCCGAATATGGTCCACGAGTGTGACGGGCAATCAAGTAGAAACGGCCGTTTTATGTGTTATAATTTTTTCCCTTTTGACTTAAAATTCCAAAACAGCTTAATGACGCTAGTGTTTGACTTTTCTTATTGTTTTTTACAGATCATAATTCTCAAGTGTTGTGTCATCTCTTTCAAGTCTTCCTCCTACCTGTGAGTCAGCTCGTTGCGGTATAAACTCTTAAATAGTAGTTCCGATATATTATGTAGTGTGTTAGAATCAGGATTCAGCAATAAACAGACCATTGCATAATTTCAGTTAAACACTGTTTTTTTCTCTAGGCGGTAAGTATATTCAAGTTGTTTTGTTGAAACGTTACGTATTCACAAATCTATAAATTCACTGTTGACGGCAGCATATAAAATATCTGGCTATATAAATGAACAAACTATTGTTACGTAGCAACCCACAAACCATCACTCACCACAGGTCTTGGGTTTTTCTCGTCAGTCCTGTGAATAAAATTTGCAACTTTCAAGAAGAGTCACACTTCTCTTACTCAGTGAAAACTAGTTTGTGACATTGAGCTTTCCAGATTATGTGACCGTCAGTCCGAGTTATTCGTTGTTCTTTGTGATACTTCTTAGTTAATGGAATTCGTCGAAGATTTCGTTAAGCCAGCACTGCGGAACTCTTCATGATCTTACTATTTGTATGCTTTGAAAACTCCAGTGCAAGTATTTGTCCGTTAGCCTGTAAGCCTCGGATCTCGCTGTCAATCTGAATAGTGTATGGAATGTAAGCAGTTTGGCGAAAGCTGCTATGTAGCTGTCTCGTACAGAGCACCTTACTTTAGTTTTGAACATGAGATTTGTTAGTAGTATATACACATACTGATGTGGGTTGTTTTACTTCTCATATAATGATTTCACGAACAGCTCATATATTTTCTTTCTCTAACCTTTAACGCAGGATTCGTTCTTCATATCATGATGGTATAGCGATTAAGCGTTATTGCCAAACTTCTGTGTATTGCTATCTGTGGTGATGTTTTCGTCCAAAATTTATAGCTCCCACATCTTCCTGTTCACTTACACTTTATTCTCATACTCACAAATCTGGTGAATTCAGGCTTATTTATAACACTGTAGCCAACAACAAGTGGCCTTAATTGTAAGCCAGAGACCCAGCCTCCAGGCACAAACAACGCCTTGTCTAGACGAATTTGTTCTGATCACTCAACGTCAAGACAGATCTCACGAATTATTTCCTCACGTTTCAAGCATTAACAGCTTCCTAATTCTCTGCGTTATCTGCTTGACATAGGACTTTTGTTGCTGTAGGGGAAAAAGTTTAGTTCACAACAGTAAAATTTAACAAGCAAAATTGGACTAAAATGTTGCTAAATATGGATAAACGCAAATTCGAACTGTGGAAGTCAGCCATGGAAGCTTACCGGTTGCCAGACATTTCCTGGTGTTTCATCTCACAGGCATCATTCAGTCTGGTAGTGATTCATTCTGAAACTGTCAACACCAGGTGCTGTACAAATATACAACTTGTGGAAAATAAAATTACTGATGAGTAATCGGGGATTTGGTCTGCTTCAATTTGAACATCACCCACAATTGATCGCAGTCGTCGCATTCCCATAGACTCTCCAGTCGGCCCCTTTCGAAAAGCAGAAGCACTAGACTCGAGTTTCGTTCTTATTAGAGTTCGTCAGTAGTGCATATCATCGCCACTGCCGCCGGGACTTGAACCACGGACACGCTGTTCATGAGGAAACCGTGTTTATCACTGCGCCATTGACCTAACATTAGGCACGACCGAATTATCATATGTGAACACTCAACCACTTTCGCTTGTGAGTAATGATCAAGTTGCCCGATCGTCTCGAAATGGAGACACAGTTACTGTCTGTTAACTCCAATCGATATCCCTGCGATTAGGATTTTCTAGACAGGTCGAAATCTCCGATCTCATTAAACCTGCTAGGCAATATTTTAGATTAGGGATGAGTAGTCTGGGTTTTAGTTTATTTCAAGTATAGTGCTTCTTTTCGAAAGGAGCCGACTGGAAAGTTTATGGAAATGCGACAGGTGCGATCAATTGTGGGTGATGCTCAGCTTGAAAATAAAATCGTTGCCTCACTGTTAATTAATCATTCCTGTCTGAAAGTACCACAGGTTATGTGGTGTCACAACAATAGTGACGGTCTGAAACTTATTTCGATGGATAATCAGGACTAACTGACCAACAAAACAGAAGATGATATTTTTCATCTCTGTAATGAAGTTACCTAATTTTAATTTTGCTTACTGCCAGCCTTTGTTTTAATGTTGTTGTCTTTTAATTAAAACAATAGCTGAATTACAACTTGGCAATTTGTCCTCTTGTGGCTTGGAGGAGTTAATCGCAGCTGGTTAGTAGCATCGCATACATTCAAGAACCTCCTGACAGTATTGCCTCAAAATTAACCTTCTTGGTAAACCCTCTTGGTAATTTACAACTGTTGTGCCATTGCTATGCCTTGACTAGCACTCTCAACTGGCCCTCTCCAATTGCAAGCCGAGAAACGGGGCAGCTCTGGATACTATTCACAAATCAATGTCAAGTCTCTTGCTTTACCCTCATTTATCTGTTTTTCACATTGAGTTAACGTTATTACCACCTATACCATCTTCGAGACGGTGTAGGCTAAAAATCGCATCGCTTTATGGTTGTCTGCTCTAAAATTGCCCAATCCTCTCAAGGCAATGATGGGATTAGGTGGACTAGTTGTAAACACGATGAATACGAAGGATTATCAGTTTGCCATTAAGTTTAGCACAGATTGCGTGAGGTTAGCAATTAGTTTGAGTAGTTCGCGACTAACAGTTTTTTATCCCTGGGAAATATGGTCACTGTGTGAAATACAAAGAAGTATAAGGCAGTTGGTAAAGTCCGATCTTCGGAGATATCCCGTTGATTTGGGTGAATAATGAAAAGCACGTAGGATTGAAATTTTTTGTGGTGAGTGGAAAAAGTATATTCAAATGTAATTTGACCAACAGTAAATGAGAAGTTAGCTGTATTTTGTTGTTGCGCCTCTTCTTCTTGTAACCTAAAATGTGTGAAACATTTTTGTGGTTCCTCGGTGTTCAGCAAATCCAGTTAACAAACCAGTCCAACAATTCTCCGAAAAACAAACCGGGTGAGATGCTCACATAATCTTTTCCCATACTACTCATAGAACGGTGGATGTTTTTTGGCTTTTATTATGACTAGATCTACGGCCTACAAGCGCGCAGATGAAAACGGAATAACGGTCAATGACACGGCGCATAACAGAACGGCGGATAAGGATAATGAGAGACAGAGTACGGTGTATGCGCGGTCAGCCAATCCACCCATCCGAGGCTACCGCATGGACGCACGGAAACGACTGGCCTTCAAACAGAGCTTCTTTATGCCACTCAATCCGAAGACAACATGGTCAAAAACCAGTTCATATTTATAGGGTTTGCGACTAACACTAATGAAGGTCAAAAGGAATGGACCAGGCAAAAGTCTAGACAGTGCAGTCTAGGAGTGTAGTCGGGATGACAACAGCGGTTGTCACGAGGGCTTATGTCGGTCGTGAAGACCGCAGTAGTGCATGACCATGGCAAATGTGAAGGTCACTCATAAGTGAACTTTGTTAGAATTCTGGTCACATAATATGTTCGGGGAATTGTCTACTTCCTCGACCGTTTTTTGCTTTACCGAAAACGAGTGGTCGACTTTAACTAACCATAGAACGAAAGAAAGCATCACGGAACGTTAACTGAAATACCCTCCTGTAACTCGGGTGGCCGAACTTCTGTAACCTAACACTGTGGTTTCTACTAGTCTTGAATAAGGACCTAATTGTACACTAAAATATCATCCCGTGACTTAAGACAGGATGTACATCGGCCACATTGACAAAATTATTCCACACCAAAGTTCTGGTAAGAAATATTTTTCTCATTCGCAATTTGCAATTTTCCTGTCTATTCTGATTACACTTTTTTCATAGACTTTTGTAAAGCCGCTATTTCACACCATAAGCCTGAGTGTAGTATAGAACGTTGTGTGGTACAATTTTGTATCTTGTTTCAATCCTGATTTTCAACCAAACAGACTATCATTCTTCAAGGCGATAGATCCCGGAAAAAGGAAGCTGCGTTTCTCCAGTTTCTTTGCTAATAACTAATTCATATTGTCACTTATTCCAAAATATTTTGCATACTGGCAAATCGGATTAAACCTTTCCATTTTTAATCTCACTTACAGTCAATGATTTACTCTTTTTGAACTGTAGTTCGTAAAACACTAGCGTCAACTGAACTTCTGACTCACCACGGGATCTGTAATGTGATGACCTATCTCGGGTTGAAGGTTGAGTGGGTGTTTTATGGAAAACACAATGCAATTAAAACAATGATAAACAATGAATAATCACCAACATTTAATTTCGTGAAGCGAAAAAGAAAATATCATCCTTTACACATTTTTTGCTCTGAAAATCGAAATTCTTCTTGAAAAATGATACTTTGATCTGCATCACCAAATTGAGATGAGGAGTCCTCGAAAAAGAGTTTATAAGGTCATTGTTTTCTGTCTTACATTTATTCGCATTTCATCTGTTGATACTGCAGAATTAATGCGATCAATATACAACTAGCATGTACGGCCGTAGGGCCTTAGAATGCCAACTGGTAAAAAAGGGGTCGGACTGGTTAGAAGAGACTTTTTTATGACATAACAGGAAGCAAATAGAGTGGATTATGTTATGAGCTCGAACTGTCACAAGTGGTTACGAGAGAAACGGAGAACAGGTTATTAGGTAACCATAAATCTGGTAAGTAGCCAAGACTATTGGTTAGGCATATAATGGAAGAATGGAAACACTAATGAACACTTGTAATTTTGGAAGCTTGACAAATTCAACAAATGAGATACAAACTTGTAATCATTTGTTACTGTATGCACTAGACCGAGTTGTTCGATGAGTGATAACAGCCTTCATGCACCCCAGATTATTGTTTGTTTATGAAAACTAGACGATACGGAAGGCTGTCACAGTCCCGTAGACCTTTAAGTCAGCCCTTCATAAAGAAACACTGCATTTGACTTTTACTCACTCTAAAGCTCGTGGGTAATAGATATATGTGCTACTGTTGGGATTCGAGTTGCGGCCATTCATTTCCGAGGCTAACATGTTGACCACAGTGCTATTCACCGGCTCAAAACTTCATAGCGGGAAAGGATATTTGTTATTGGTGAGCGCTAGCCAAAGCAAAACTTGCGTATTTTGCTATTTTTCAAGACCAGCTAACTGAAATATCAATGAGAATGCAAAGGGTTATATCGATTTTAAGTGATGTCTTATTGGTGTTAACAGAAAATGCCTTAACACTCATCTGTGCTATAAAAATTCCAAATCTGGTGGCCCGTCTCGTTGAATTGCTTAACGAAGGTGTTTTATGTAGTTACAGTTATGAAGGTAAACAATATGTTCGGAATACTTTCAGTAATATTAACATTAGCAACAATGGTTTCCATCGAACCATTATGTAGAAATCTATTTCATTGAGGTGTCCATTTTAAAATTTACGTTATTCACCCTAAATCTGTTAATGCATGGGGCTGAAGAAAAGGTACAATCGTTCCTAGATAGATTAAGCCATGTTCAGCCACTGTTCTATAACCACAAAACCAGGGAACACCAGAGCATTTATTTTATGATATGCCTCCCATTCATTCTACAAAGCCTAACTTAGGTAATAGCTCGGAAGTCAAAAACTACTGGTCTAACAAATCAGCATCTGGACTTACATGGGGAAACCCTTTAAGAAGTAGACTTTTCAAGTCGGTGGTCTACCCCATGTTGATGATATCCAGCCACATCGAAACAACTGTTTGTAAGAGTCACGATTTACACCGGATAATTTTATTGTTTTGTCAAACGGAGGATATAGCTGGATGAATGGTTTCTATTTTTTTATACCTCATCGACGATTGAAGAAATATTCGGTTGGAACTTCTTTCTAGAAGCGAACAGAAGTTTGGTGTGTAAAATTTCTTGCACGTAACCATCCCAGAACCTCTTCACAGCATGTGGTCTCAAGCATGGTTCACTCTCGATCTTAAATTTTTTTAAAAAGTCATTGATGCAGTACGTGTTTTAATAAACGCAAAAAATGAGCACACCTTAAGAAATTGGTTTTACCTGACCCTAACTCTGTTCGGCAATTATTCCACACACACAAATGACCTAGCAAGTGCAACACTTAGATAACAATTGTCGTGAGATTATTCAAACATTTGGCGAACTATTAAAACTTTGCTTCAGCTGAGCAAAATTCAGTGTGAAATTTCGTACTGGAGCAAAGTAATTATAGTTCCAGCTTGACCTTTCTTTGCAATAAACTGACCATCAAATCTTACATCTGAAAAACAAAACATTAAAAAAAAGATGGTGAGTACAAGGAATCCAAATAAGTTATAGGATCAGTGTAGAGTAACTTTCATTCCTAAACTGATATCGTGGTTCGAATGACTTCGTTATTTGAAACAGTTAGTTCCCTTCAGAAAGTTTAAACAAGACAATTAGAAAACGAAAACCGGTATATGCAAGCATTTCGTATTGATTCAACAGTAACAAATTTACAATAACATGAATCGGATTTTTATAACAAACAATTCAGGGTGTTGATAATCAGTACGCGAGTTAAGATAGGTCACTAGGTCCAGGGAAGGGTCAAGTTCACAAACAGCTTTTTCTGAACACAGAGAGCTGGCTTGAGGCGATTGATTGCTACGGCTTCAGCAAACCTTAGGAATCTTAAATTGGAGTGACACAACAGAGTTCTCGATGCACAGGCTGGATCGATAGCATGACTAGTGGTCATGACGTGTTTAGCGACGAATGGAACTGGCTGTTTACGTATTACAGCAACATTGCCGTTCTCCGGTAACACGAACCTTAGCATCCATTTGAGCAAGTGTTCCTTCACTCTGGAGATCGGGCATCTTTCGGTTCTGCCTATGTAACTTTCACCACAGTTACATGTAAATTGGTAAGCACGATGTGCAGTGGCACTGATAAGCTGGTCTCCTCCGATTGAAGGCACTGGTATCTTCTGGGTCCGAGAGAGTACACGGAGTTCAGCCGCATTGAATGTTCGTTTAGGTGAATTTCTCAGTTGTTGTGTTGTTTGACACATGAAGTGGTCACTCTTGAAGGGCAGCTCTATGTAAACCTTCTTTTTCTCTACAGTGATCACTTCTTCGGACGGGGTTTCTTGTCTGTTGTGCTCTTCTATAAACTTTTTAAGATAACCATTAGATTGTAAAACAGGAGTGATCAGGTCTAGTTGCTCTGCAAGACTGTCATGAGTACAGATTCGTCTTGCTTGTGTGAACATCGTATTTACTAATGCTGGTTTATGTTGGATCGGTGTGGAACTGTTAAAGTTTAGGTATTGACCGGACCTTTGTGGGCTTCATATAGACAGCTGTTCTTATCGAGCCATCTTCTCGGCAACATATGAGTATGTCTAGAAATGGCAGACAGTTTTTAGTCTCAAATTCACACGTAACATTCAGGTTAGATTGACAACTACTTAGGCGTTGCACCAGGTTATCTGTTAGCTGTTCGGATTGACTGTTGTATGACAAGCCTGCTATCTCGATAGCTAGTTTTTCCTCAGTTCTTCACATGAAGAAGTCTGCTAAGATGTGACCCAGCGGGCTTCCCATTGCTACTCCATCTATTTGGAAGTAGGAGTGTTCGAGAAAACGGAAACTGACTTTCTCAGCGCAGAGCAACAAACTTTCTTCCAGTATGTAGGTTGTCAGTGGCAACGTAACATGGTTCGATTCGACGAGCTCACGAATATAGTCAGAGGGACGTTTGTGAACAGCGACTGAATGTCTACAGTACACATAATTTCATTAGCAAGGTTAAGTTTGTCTAAGTCACAGATCAGTTGCAGAGAATCTTTGATAGAATATGCTTGAAACTTTTCTTTCAGTGGAGTTAGAATAGCGACCAATCAGCGCGCCAACTTACGGTATGGGGAGTTTGTCATTGCCGAAATTAGCCGAAGCGGAATCCCAGATTTATGCATCTTCGGCAGGCCGTACGGCTGGGCTGTTGACGATCCACATGGTTTAAAAGATTTGTGGTTTACTTCATCAATAATCCGCAACTGTAAGAGTAGTTGCAGATGTCGTCCTATGCGGTCTTCTATTTCGGTGACCTTGTCCACTCTATCTCTTCGTTGAAATTTCGTTTGGTCACTCAATATTGACATCTTCTACATATAGACATCTTTGTCTAAAATAACGGCCCCAGACCCCTTAACCGGTCTAAGTATTACAATGTTTTTTGACTTAAGCTCTTTTAGCGACTTTAGGTGTTGCTTGGTAATAGCATACCGGCCGTTGCCCGGAGTCGTGATAAACGAAATGCTTGCATCTACCGGTTTTCGTGTTCTGACTGTTTTGTTCAAGATTCCGTTACTATTTACATTCATTTGGTATAAATACTCTAAACAAGATTACGAACGTTTATCTTCGTTTCTGAAGCTGAAGTTTTCTCCACCTAGGCCACTGGCCTTATAAGTAACGCCGGCAGTATAGATACAACGTTCTTTTAATATGAAAATTACTGAAAAATAATCTTTGATCTGAACAGCTAACGGTTTACTAATAATCGCTGTGTTTTTATTAACGTTTTCCCCCTTCTCGCGCTCTTTACCAGATCCCAACATGGCTCTTATTAGTTAAAGTGAGTGAGATGCATCCCTGATCTGATCAGTGCCCAAACACTTCAGGCAAACTTTTGGACACAATGGGCATTCCGGTAGACCTGACAGACCCTTCTCTGTTAAAAAACGCTCATTCATAACTTAATATAGACCATACTAACTGAATTATGATGTACATTGTTCCAAGAGAACACTGTTGTTTAATTAGCTGACCCCGCACCCAATAATTTTGCAAACGAATCTTCCTGACCTATGCTGCTACCTTGGTGAGGTGATCGGACTTCTGAACTGCTTTGATCCGGCGGGATATGCTGACTAGGACTCCGGTCCTTCCAGACGTGACCTGGTCAGACGGGCCAAAGGGGAGCAGTCATAAGAGTGCTTAAGTAGTGAGGCACGATCCTGTAGATATACAGGAAACTACTTTTATAGTTGTGGCACTGCTGTCTTCCGTATCAGGAAGAAGGGTTTTAGAAAAGGTACCCTCAAACAAAGAGCACTCCGATCGCCCAACGGTTGACCGTGACCGCCAGCCTATTATACAGTACAGTCGAAAAACATAAAATATCTCGTAAAGGCACAATGTGGCTTCGGATACATCCACTGCGCGCAGCAGTTCTCAGAGTGAGACATCAATGTGTTATTCACTGCGCCCTCGGGTTAGGCAAGCCTCTCATTGCCAAGTGAGTCAGACCATTGAGTCATTGGCTCCGGGTAGGGTCCCCCAAGAAAAACCTGTATCCTGTTGTCTCGTAGGCTAGAATTTTGAGTCGGAGACTCGGGGTGGGGTCCTTCAAATCAACCCCCTTCCGCGGCATAAACGACCGGGAAGTATCAGAAGTTATCCTTCTCTTGACGGTTAGATTCTTAACCGATCTCGACTTTCTCCTACTGTTT
>LUCH01007776.1:0-17800 GCA_013368495.1 Paragonimus heterotremus | reverse complement strand
GTATCAGTCGCTGAATCGCTGAATCACACATGTGGTTCGCTACAACCACACCCTGCAGCGAACTTTCAACCATGAAAATTACATTTACTCAGAATTAGAAGAGTGGATTGTTATATTTCAGTTCTTTTGAACATGAGCGCGAATATCGGATACGAAAAGTGGTGATGTAACGTGCGGTCGAAACCAGCAAGCGCGCACAGGTTGAATTTGAATCGTGTAATGGAGCGTGCTGCTGTGTTGTCGGCGCCGTTTTAGTTATCGTTTGTGTAAGTCGTGTGCATGGCTTACTGGGCCTTTGGCTCATGCTTGTTTCTTGTTGTTTCCTTTTACGGGACTTGTTGGAACCGTTACTTCGGAAGAACACTGTCCCCTGGTGTCTCCACGTTGCCCCGCATTGGGTCCGCAGGCGTGCCGGACAGTCAACGTGTAAACAGCCGGCCTGCATGTTACACTATCTATCTACGGATTTGATGCAGCAAACTGAGTTGCCGCCGAAAGAGGATAAAACAACTTAATAAAATGTCACAATGGAATGGACCATATCGATTCTCTTTATAATAAGACAAACAAAAAAGATGTAACCCAATAACGTGACAGACTGTCGCAGCGGCCGTCACAATAGATACAATTTTGTGAATCTTGAGTGTAGCTGTGTGGTGACTGGATAGTCTGTCAACAACACCGGATGTAACGGGGCACAAAGGAATCGTCAGCGTGACTCCCGGAAACTCACAAGCTTCGATCCATGTTCAACTGCTTCACGTCGTGTCATCAGACGTTTAAGAGCCTCCTTCAGTCCGAAACTACCGACAACCCCCAAATATCCGTATCTGGCAAGTTCCGCGATTAAAAGATAATAAGATGAGACAACCCCGAATATTTGGTTCTATCGCGGTTGTACTGCTCAAAGACTTGAAACTTGTAAGTGCTTACGGCGCAAGTGACAGTGATCCGCAAAATATTTGTTTCAACAAATCAGTGATCCTTTGCCCTTGTAGCGTCCACAATTCACACTTAAACTTCATGGTTCGTTTCTGTACGCTCTTATATACCGTTTTGTTAGCTCCATCTATGCACACATTATAGACCAACAACATCACCTTTTGAATTGAATCATCAACATGAATAAACGAATGACCGCGAACCGTCTCTGTCTTCCTAACTCGTGCGGATTTTCGGGCCGGTAAAGTAAGCGGACGGTGAAACATTTAACCGGCGTATCGACCGATCTGTCGACGCTCAAAGGTCATCGTCCGGCGTCCAGTGTTGGATTATTCGCCGGTCGTGTTCCGGATCTCATCTCCTGCGATGTCCTTCTCTTTTGTGGTAGTCTATTTAATCCAACGGACCTTGACTTGTCAGTAAGTCGTTCCTATTTCACTGATACCTCTTCCGTTCAGTTTGTAAACCTACCCTTCGAGTCTATCCGTTACCGTTACAACTCTTCTTCGGTATTACCATATTTTGATCATTTTTATCATTTGAGTGATTAAGCCGCTACATCCTTCAGTTGGCGTCGAAGTCAGAAATGTTCATAGTTGCTGTTGAATGGATTTTCCGTTGAAGCTGTTTCTACTGTTGGTTAATAATCTTGTTTTAGATAGTCTTGTATCGATAAGTAATAATGTATCACATTTATAGCTGATGGACTACGTGCTGACATACGTTACCCATTTCGGCTACAGTCGGTTTTATGCATCATCTAGCGTAGGTAATGGATTATCTATAGGGCTTCAACCAGCTAATCCAGGGTTGAGAAGCTCTGAGCTCCAACGAACTTAAAACACGTTTGGATAAATACAAGAGGGATTACATTGTTATGTACATGTTTATTTTAAGAATAAGGAAAAACACTGGATGTTTGAAGCATGACAGTGTGAACTTGCATACTACTGAGACTGTGTGATAGATGGCGTACCGATGCATCAGGTGCGTGCGATACGAGGGCGAATGACGTGGGTGACGAAATGTTTAGTGAGTTGAGTGAACTTATTTCTAACTGCGTAGTTCGGGTGATACCTGCGGTGCCTTCACTGCTTCACACTACCTTCTATTAGCCTGGCGTAACCGCTGCGTCAGGCCGCACTGCATAGTTTTGTTTGACTTGGTGAAGAAAAAACTGGAAAGACTTTCGAATTAACTATGCTCCGTGCACATGTCTGACCCTCCACCAACATGCGAGGTTGGCAATCAGCAAAGCGTTCCACTGTTGAAGTAAATTTCACCTCCAATTTTCCACACCTCCCACTACGCTTGGGGCATTCCGAATGATCCTCACATCGTCATGACTTCATCCATAGTGAATGCAATTCTTAAATTCTCTCTTTATTTCACATTAAGGCCTTTCGTAGTTCATTCGTTTTTTCCACTGCACAATTTTTGCCAAGCGGTTTCTGGTACTTTTACTCTGGAGTACAATCACGATATAGGTGCCTTCTTACTTGATACGCGTCCTACGAATCGTCTGCTCGCCATCAGTGAAGTAAGCGATTTTGGGCACCACGCAGCAACCGCTGTGTCGAAATATTGTGCCACTTGTATAAGGGTGAGTACATAAGGACCATGAATATTTGCAGTTTCTGTCATCGGTCGAAACCTTCTGTAATAAGCAAGCAGGTTTGTATATATTGATGCTGTTAAAAATCTTCCTCGAATATTCGGTTACGTGCTGCGTGTTGCCAATGATGATATGGTTGGCGGCATCCGAAACGGATTAGCTTGTCACAGTGACCGAAGCCAAAGGACGCCTGCGCTTTAAACCATAACCCCAAGTGGCTTGCGCTGCACCACTTACAGTTCCACTCACACACGATGTATCCGGTTCAAACCCAAAGGAATAAAACCAATAGGTGTGTGATTGCGGCGTTTGTGTCCAGCCGGCCAATGCTGGTTGGCCAATTGAATGGCAAGCAGAGAAGGGAAACCCTTATCTATCGGAAACTAAACAGAGACTATAATTACAAGGTGTATACCAAGAAGAAAGATATGTAAAATGCAATACAAGAAGCATTTCAATATACGTGCGCACGTTAGTGCATTCTGGAGAGGCTGAATTTGAAAAACAAGAATCAAAGTTGGGATACGCAAAGATCAGGCGAACGATTCATCATTCAATACACCAGCGAAGCTCAAGGAAACCCTAGGTAGAAGAACGCAGGCACCCAAGTTCCTGAAACGTGGAGTGGGTTAGCTGCCAAACGACCATAGTCTCGATCGATGCACTCATTAGCCAAAATAAAGTGGATATGCTGATATGACCTATCTGAACCTAGCGTACTCGCTATCTTTTTGCTGATAGTGTACTATGAGTACACTGGTCACCTACTAATCCCCAACGGCCAGCGCATTTGCGGCCGCACACATTTCAACGCCATATAGTCATGTCACCACGACCTGTGGCACCAATAGTTCCCTCGTGTACCGCGAGCTTTCGCTCTCAGCCGCGTAATAGCTGCTCGTTGAACACGCGGACGCTCATCCGGATCGTATTGCTCCAGACGGTCCGGTTCCACGCTAAGTTTTCCCAAAATCTAACATCAATTTTACAACGTGAAAGACTTACCTGAACAGCATCCTGGTATCTAAGCTTTGGACCACCAGGATTTCGCTTACCTGATCTCAGTTGTTCATAAGGCAGCCGCCTTAGGATACGGCCATCGCTCATCCGACGGACGTGACGGATATGTCAATGTTGACAACAATAGATGCATGCAGATAAGCCCCGGGTGAAGACAGGAAATACTGTTCTTCACACGCCTTCCTGATGTTTTCAACGTTGATGCTTCACAAGTGGGTCTTGTAACACATCATATTTCTGGCTGTAGTTTGAAGTTATGTCGGTTTCTCGTCACAGACGCAAAGCATGATGGATGACTTCTGATATAATCCCTAGTACGCTGTGAAAAATGCACCACCCTGTGTTATTTATTTGCAACGTTTCTTGAGGTAATGGAGGATCAAATTTCTGTGAGAACTTTTGTGATAGACAAGATGGCGGCCCAGCCACAGTAGCATGGGTCGTCTTTGGGCGCGACATTATGTGGTGTTATCTCTCTGTTCGGAAAGACGTAAGGAAGCCAATATAATTTACTATATTTACTTACTATTTAGAAGAAGACATTTCCATGTTGCGATTTGCCTTCTCGCGTGGACACCCCAGACAAGTTTTGAGTGGGCGTGCATTATTGTCCATTTACGGTTAAGACTTAACCCGGTTGCTGAAACAAGTCGAGGGACTGACCAAAGGCCCATGAATTGCTCGATGTGCAACTGGCTGCATACAAAGTCTAAGTGGGCTATCCATGCACCATCCACCTTTGTTCACTTGGGAAACAGAGCGCATAAAGGTTTGGAAAATGCAAGTTGGCGACTGATAAAGCTCACACATTTGCTAGGTGATTCAGCCACGGCCATCAGTTAAATTTGGTTCCATAGAGAGCGGCCAATGCGGGAATCTGAGAAACGGTGCACCTACAGCCGTGACCACTGTGTGGTACTTACCTTCTACGTTTGTGTGAAGAACTTGCTCATTCGAGTAACAGCTTTCGCCGAAAGCCTGTTCTCCTACTACGCTCCAAAGACTGGACGAGTGTAAGGTGGGCGCCCGTTAGGTAATGCTATTCAGTGGCTTCGACTGGGCCACGAAGGTAAGCACTACCTAATGAACATCAGTGACGCCACGTATGAATGCAATTTTTGCGGATTCACATGGTCAGCATACATTCACATGTTGTCCCGCCTTCAAAAAATAATTTTATCCATAGAGTAGGATGTTTTCACTTAATACCATACTTACGCCAGTCCGGTTTCCTATCCATAGCCCATGGCTTGCCTAGAAACAGCATCTTCCGCTGAGAAGCCACTGTCGTTGATGCTAATTCATTTCCGCGGGACTACGAGCAATGCATCAGGGGTTTACCAATCGGCGGGATGTGAATCTCAGGAAAGAAAACGGGATTATCAGAGCTATCGTAGCTTTCATTCACCACTCCACTGGGTAAGCGAGGACAGTTTTACCAAAGACAGACTTTGCTACGTTCCACCATCCTATACGGCACAGCCGCGATTATAGTGAACTTGCCGACAATTGTGGCTTCCACATGGATTGGGCCGGAAAGTTCCTCCAGGGAGAAGACGGTCGTTCTTGCAAGAATCTTTATTTCCAAATATTTTCGGACTCTTTAAAAAGGTACCTACAGTTTACCCCTTGTAAATAGGCAGTGTTATTGAGAAACTTGAAATACATCAAAAGAATGCCAATAGTATTAGCTTAGTGACAAGAAAACTATTGCACCATTTTCACCAAAACAACTCATGGCATTTGTGTAGTACGCCGGTATGGCGTTTCAGGGCCGAAACGAGTTGAAAATGATCATTCAGGCGCGAAGAGAGATTCTTCAGATTTCTCGACTGATATTAAAGTTAAAGCACTGGGTTCCCTTGATCCAATTCGTCAAAACAGCAAGAAGACAAATGTTGCTTGATGTTAACATTACGATTTATCTCATCAACCGCATACTAAATACAGACAGAGTATATAACAAAGGTGCATGGGAACAATAGTTGAACAGAGTGAATTTTATGGCCAGAAGGCCGCTACCAGGGGAGGTGCACAGTGTGAACCTTCCATTTTTGCGCGTACAACACCGGCATTCCTTGTTTGATCCACACAGCTTCACTGATGGCCCGAATGTTTTTGGGGTTTGGACGTCGTAGCAACACAGTGAACGACCTGGTTGGGTCGACGTTGTGACATGTCTCCATGATATGCGGAACCCGGCATCGTCAACTGCGAGGCACATCCTGGAGACATGTCACAACGTCGACCCAGCCAGATCGTTCACTGTGTTGCTACGACACCCAGACCCCAAAAACATCCGGGCCATCAGTGAAGCTGTGTGGATCAGACAAAGAATTCCGGTGTTGTATGCGCAAAAATGGGTGGTTCACACTGTCCACCTTCCCTGATAGCGGCCTTTTGACCCAAAAATTTATTCTGTTCAACTATTGTTGTCATGCGTTTTTGTTATATATTCTGTATGTATTTAGTATGCGGCTGATGAGATAAATCGAAATGCCAACATACTGCAAAGGTCGTGATATTAAGGTGCATATTTTAGGAAAAATACATGGATTTTTTGAGTATAATAGTTCAGTTGCTGTGAGAAAAATTGCATGTACCTGAAGATGGCTCGTAATCACACCTTTGTTACGAAAAATGTTCTGGTTCATTTTTCGGTAAGGTCGTCTTGCTAGCCCTTGTAGTTGATTTCGCGTTCTGGAAACGCTTCCATCAGAATTTCCATGGCGGAATACATAAGCAATTTTACGTGGTTTGGTAGATATAAATGAACTTGTAATTTCCGACCACACTATGTTCACATTACACTTCACATTAAGTGTTGTAGTAAATTCCAAAGAAAGCTGATACCACGTTTGTGGGTTGGTTAGATATCTGAAGTATTTGTTCAGTCTGTTCCCTTGTCAGTATTTCAGATATAAAGCGGTCGACGAAATGTCATTCATATAAACGATCGCTGGTGACACCATTACGCGGTTGCTTCTATCTACTTCCCATATGGGACGGTGTAAATGGGGTAATATGTCCCACTTTATCCTTAACAGCCCGTGTAATGTGTATTTTATTGCTTTCTGACTATGTTTGAATGCAACTTGTCACTTGTACGCGGTTCGTTTCTCACCTTTCTGACGGTTAGTGACCCGCTTTTATACACGTTATTTCTCCGACGATATCATTGCTTCTCGCTCCTACCATTTCAACTAAAACACTTCATGCGTCGTGTCATGGATACTCATAATTCTGACTACTGTTGGTCTGTTTTCGCCGGCTGCAGAGTACAGTGGTGTTTATCAGTACGTTTTCCAACTTCTCATCTGCACATATTCTCCACTTGAGATCTCGGAATGCCACCCGAAGAGCGCCATAACTGTCACATCAAGGGTCGTCAGCGCTGCTTGTTGTCAGCGATAGTTCGGCGCAGGACGACCGCACTTCCACTCAAAGTGTACTTTTCATCCCGTTTATACCTCATATTTGGAACACTGATTACAGCCCCGTGCTAAAGGCGTGTGAGGTGATGGAACTTTCACGTTGACTCTAGTGGACAGATGCAACCCATTCCATCGTTGAGCGAAATCAACCGCTGCTCGTGAAGAGAAATGCCATCTCCTTTATCCATTCCCAAATGCCTGGGTATTTCTTGCCATAGAAAGAGAAACGCCGAAGGCGTTCGTGGTGGCTCGCTGCAGAAACAAACGAGATACGGCTGGCTCATTTCCCTTCATCCGAAGATATATCCGAGCAGGCCGGTTACTTTACTAATTTCTTTCGCTTTCGGCCTCACACCAATACAGCAACGGGTGAATGAAAAACTTACGGAGCTTTTGGTGAAAAGGCCCACTACGTGCACTGGACAATATACCACTCAGCGAACTTCGCGGATCCCGAAAACAAGGTTATCCATGCACCGAATTTTGGTGATCTTTGGTCGTTCGTTAACAAACATTTCCGGACCCCACTGAGATCAAAGGGACGTCAAGTCTAGTCATATCTTCGTGCCACTTGATGAAAACGTAGTCCAGGAAGCGTGACTGGCAAAATATTTTTCACCACGTCTCATACCGAAATGTTGTAAATGATATAACATACTTCGTTTCACTATTGCACGCACTGGATATTCTGATCCATCGAGATAATGCAACCACCAGCGTCAAAACGGGGCACGAGATTTCGAAACCCATGGCATTATACCACTTCATTTACGTTGCATGCGTTAACTCTAGTAGCTGTTCAGTCCAGTTGACCTAGACTATTGACAAAGCCTAAGTATGCATTATGCGGTCATGCCAGTAGTTGCTCCGTCTAGTTGACTTGAGCGGTAGACAACGCTTAAGTGTGGAGTATGTGTTCACTCTAGTAGCTACTTAATCCAGCTGGCCTAATCTACGGACAACGTTGATAAGAAACACATGGAAGAAATTGGTACAAACTTGTAGTTGGACTGTTAACGATAGATTGAACTGATCTTCCTCATTTCTGATAAAAGGTGTGATGTGGCTGCAAAGCTGCAAGTCCGTTTGATCCACCCTCCAAAGTGAGGCGACGTCTATGAATTACATTAGTGCCATTTATGACGTTGGCACCCAACCGAATTTGAGTGCCACAACTTCGTGACCAGCCGCCAGCTTGTGTTGATAGGCTGCAAAACACCGTCCCTACTTACATGTCTAGCGAATTAAATCAAGTTCTTCAGAATGTGGAGAAGATAAGCGAAATTATCTTCGATATGAATCCTTAGCGTCCCGTTCAGACGTTGAATTTACTGAGGGTGACATGAAAGTTCCATCACCCATCCTCCATCGTCAAAGGACAGGTATCGTCAAAACGTTTTTCCATAGAATAGAAAATCACTATAGCGTATCTTGAACAGTTCAAATGTATTTGATTTCTCCCGTGTGCTTCTGACCAATGTTGTTGATAGGTAGAGTCAACTGGACGGAGTAGCTACTATTGTGAAAGCGTACTGTATGCAGTGATCCAACGATTCAGCTATTAATAAACGATCTCGAGAGAGAGAGGCCCAAGGTTTTAGGATTAAGTCAGTTTCTTTGCTTAGCATCAAGCGGGCGTCTGTTGGCCTGAAAGACAGTCGTTGAAAGCAGGTTGTAGCATCGCTCTTGGGGATTACAGTAAATGCCAGAAAAAGAGTAGGATTGCTTGAGTAACAGAGTGCTTTGAAAACTGGAGTCAAGTAAAGTTTTAAAACGATGGGTAAAGGCCTTGCTAACGACCTCAGGAAAAAGACTGTTCAAAAGGATAGTAACCCTGCAAGAAGATAACATCTGCTTAAAGAAAGTCCGGGAACGCAGCTTGAAGAGCTTTCTGTTGTGTCCTCGCCGGCCGTCATCACACGTTGTGATAAACAACTGTTCAACGTGATCTACTTTAAACAGGAGGTGTGTAAGAATGAAATCACCGCGGAATAGTCAAAGTTCAAGGAGATAGGAATCAAGAATTTCAAGTCGGGACTCGCGCGCCACATTTCTTGGGCCTGTGACTAGTTTGGTATCCGGGAGGTGGGGTAGCCGTCGTCTCCCTCTCTTACGCGGCTCATCACGTGACAAGCCTAAGACTAAGTGATGCTCACTGTCCCAACCTGTGCATGCACACCCACACATCCATCGACCCGAAAACTTTCTTCCACGTCGAAACGCACGCACGCACGCGCACGCGGTCACCACCTCCACACTCAGCCAATTGGGACGCTCCAACTGGATATGATTCAGTGCGGTCAATACTCAGACACGCGTGACGCGGTCGGACCAGGATCGGAACAAGGAACAACACAACTGAACAGGACAGGACACGGTCCAGACGAGCGCCACTGTATTAAGCTTGTACACCGATTCATCAACAAAGACCCAACCTATCTGATTTAACCTTCTCATTGACTATCGTTGAGATATCGTTATTTGTTAGTGGGTACTCCGGCAATCACGGTTAAGAGTTCCACTACAGATTGATGCCGAGACCCGCCCTTGGATCAATTCTCCGTCTCACCTTTGCTCCGCGTCGCGTCGGTGGTTCAGTGATAAGATGCTCGCCTGCCACGCAGGCGTCCCGGGTCGCTGCACTAATTTGTAGTGGAACTCTTAACCGTGATAACTTGAGTACCCACTAACAAATAACGATATATCAACGATAGTCAATGAGAAAAATAAATCAGATAGTTTGGATCTTTATTGATGGATCGGTGTACAAGAATGTCCAGTGATGACACTCCCAGCTGACACTTGGAAGGATTGATGCCAATACCATAGTCGCTCAAGCGTTGAAAAACTTGGAGCAAATGTGTGCGATGTTCCTCGGGGCTGGAGCTAGCGATCAGAATATCATCGATGTATGGATGGGCGAGAACCAAGCCACGTAGCACTTCGTCTATCAGGCGTTGGAAAGTTTGCTTTGCATTTCTTAGCCCAGAAGGCATCCGCAAAAATTCAAACAATCCAAATGGCGTGGTGATTGCAGTTTTTGGAATGTCTCCTTCTGCCACAGAAATTTGACGCTAAGCCCGTATCAAGTCGACTTTAGAAAATATAGTCTTGCCGTACTGATCAGATGTGATATCGTGAATGTGTGGGACAGGATATCGATCCGCAACGGCGACTTGGTTGACACTTCTGTAGTCTCCACATGAACGCCAGTCATTAGATTCTTTTTTAGAAACCATGTGGAGTGGGGAAGACCACGGACTTTTCGAAGGTCGAATGATCCCAAGTTGGAGCATATGATCGAATTTCTTGCGGGCGACAGCGAGTTTATGGGGAGCTAAACGTCTGGGCCTGGCAGCTACTGGTGGACCACGAGTCGAGATATGATGGACAGTTTTGTGCTTAATGGACGATTGCTGGAAATTAGGATTAAGTATTCCAGGAAGTTGAGCAAGCAGGGAGGCATATTCCAGGTGAGCCTCAGTAAGCGTAACCGATAGACGAAGTGCTACGTGGTTTGGATTTCGCTCATCCATACATCGGTGATATTCTGGTCACTAGCTCCAGCCCCGAGGAACATCGCACACACTTGCTCCAAGTTTTTCAACGTTTGAGCGATTATGGTATTGGCATCAATCCTTCCAAGTGTCAGCTGGGAGTGTCATCACTGGACATTCTTGTACACCGATCCATCAATAAAGATCCAACCTATCTGATTTAACCTTCTCATTGACTATCGTTGAGATATCGTTATTTGTTAGTGGGTACTCCGGCAATCACGTTTAAGAGTTCCACTACACTGGACACGCTCAGCGGCTAATATATCTTTCTTCAGACCGGTATACACGGCCTGATTAGCATAACGAGTCGCGCACAACTCAGGCGTCTAAGTCACCCAGACCAAACAACCGGTCAGTCAATGATGCAGCCTGGACAGCCGATCGTAGAACTGGTTCTTCGTATCCTCACTATGATACACGGCTGGACCATAAACTCTGTCAAGTTTGACCCACTTACTTCGACTGATTCGCAGACGGGCGGGCAGGATTCGAGCGCTGGTGCCGTGATGTTCGGCTGTCACCAAGGTTTTGATGCGATCAGCGAATTCGAAACAGGTGCCAATCTTCCGTGCACCGTCTGCAATATAATCTATCCAGTAGAGTGTACCTCTCACCTGCTTCCGGCAACTTACCATAGACTGCAAGCCTTGTCTCTCTCAAGGCTGTTACGTCACTTCCATACCGGCTAAGTTCCATAGTGATCAGTGCGGTTCGTCGCTCCGGTCGTCTCTTGGAGCTGTATTGATCAAGCTGCATGTGCACATTCCATGTCCCAACAGAAGGCGCCTCGCGTCCCCGAGGAGTGTTTCCGGGTTGTTTTCGTATTATCGGGACTCTCTTGAGCGTCGTCTGGCTTGGGATTTGCGTTGCGGTCGTTAGCGGAAATGGGTTGGGGAGAGTTTGGCAGTAGCCGGGTTCCGCCTATCTTGCGGAAGCAGCAGATAGGGTAACCCGGTTTATGCTGTCTGACGGCTGATGCAGTATGATGTTCCGTTTATGTATTGCAATCACGGTTTATGTGGGTTTTGGACACCACCAGGATGCTCAAACTCAGACAGGAGAGTGGTTAGGGCCCTTAACAAAAGCCTATAGCTTAAAAGGCTGCGTAGCTAGAAAGTGGATGGTACGCGCACACTCACCATGTCCAACACCATCAACCACCAGCAACAACCAAATAACAACACCTGTGCAAGTGCTCGGGGGCCACACGTAGAAACTCAGCACACATTAGATCACTGCTAATGCACAGACAAGCAAGCCATCTAGACAAAGCCATACCATGAAAGGACAGCCATCAGGCGGAACCAAAACAGCATACTGGCACTATGAACGGCGAGCGTTACTGCCTTTTGCCTAGTTGCTCTTCTTTGGACGATCTGATATGAATGGACTTACAAAGTCAGCACAGCTTTGCGGATCAAAACATTTCACAAGCCTGGCCACCGCGCCAAGATTGTAGAAAAAGTCAGGACTGGCGTGCATATGTGCGTGAATACGTACACACAAGTTTGCTCGTTAGTAGCAAGTAAGCCATTCTAATTCCCGCAGATCACTCACTAGAACTTAAACCTCTACGTTAGTGGTATCGGCCTACTTCGTCTGGTCTGGGACAGATCAGGATATATAGAGTTTGACGGTATGCACGTCAAACTTTCACTCAAGTGGAGGCACGTTTGAAGCGTCAATTACGTCTCACAGTAGAGAGTTCCAGTGTGGACCGCACACTTAAGAAGCCATGGTCGTCTGGGCATAGCAGTCGGTCCCGTTAATGGGCTAATTTTTACGAGTGTTCTCGGAGGCTGTTGGTGTGTGCCGTCAGTAATAGTGTTGTTTGGATTCAAGGGAACGCCTAAAATACGATGAGTCGGATTGAGGTCCCCCTCGGAACATTTACAAGCGAGTGGGAATATATCACTCTGGTTGAGCCTCGTAGGGTGGGACTGAATGAGCAGCTTTTGGACCAAATTTTTTGTCCGATATTGAATAGATTACAACTTGAAGGAGTTTTACAAGGGGTAGGGGAACACATCGGGATGTTTGCCATAAGCGGAGGATGGAAAAATGATCCGTAAATAATTCTGAAGTGGAAAGGCTGTATAGCGTCGCGGGGTTTTGGGATGATATTCTCTGATGTAAGCTCTAGCGACCACCGGCCGACGGGTACTTCGTGATGACGCTAGACAAACCCTTCTCAGAATCAGCAGCGGAAAGGCGCGAATTATTAGTGTAGTATGAATAAGTGGAGCATTGGTGGATGTGCACAATCTTATTTCTGAACTAGTTAAACGGTTGCAAGTTAACTCTCGCAGTTTCAGCTAGAATTTGAGGTCGTTTCGAACATCAAATTGGTCTTTCCACGAGGTTATAGTTCCCCAACCTTGCGGGTCGTCGGCGTACAAAGCCAACGTGGTACTGACGACGTTAATCAGATCCTTGACATACAGGGTAAAAGCCAGGGGCACATATTTGCATCCTTTTCGCACTCCTGTGGGAACGTCTCACATCTGTAAGAATGCACCGTTAATACACGTGGAAATGCCGGTCTCCAAGCCAGCCAGTCAGCCTGCAGCGCTGCCCGAAACACCGCAAGCTGAAAATTTTGCCATCATGATCGCGTGATTTATTCTGTCGAAAGACTTGATGAAAGTCAGGGGTAGCACGACAACCTCAAAGCCATCGTCGACTATCTCAGCCCAGCGACATGTAGCGGCAAGTAGATCTGTGACAAGCGTACAAAAATTGCGTGACATATGTTGGTGGTTAAACAGTAGTTCGTTGCACTCTACGTGGTATCTGAGGTAGTCATCATGCGTGCTCACCATCAATCTACATATGAATGATCACAGTGACATTGGACGGTAAATAACTGCTTTCGTTCTAGAACTCTCTTGCACACCAGCATGATATCAGCGGTCGGCCGGAGCCAGGGTACCGTCAGCGTAATGAGTCAGCGCCAAAAAGGCTGTCAGGCAATCGCTGCACATCGCCGCGTAATTTCCGAGAAGATGGATGAAAAGTTCTCCTGCATCCAGGACTCGGACGTGGCAGCGAGGGAAAGCGTGATGAAAATAAAATTTATGGAAAAACAGTACAGACCGACCGCGTCATATCTTGAAGGTCGAGCGCAAGCAGGTAAATTGGAGAACATTCCTCAACACCAAAATCAGTAGCCAGTGGGGTGATTCAAGGCAACTTCCTGGGACCGTTGCTTTTCTTCATGTATATAAATGACGTATGCGATGTTAGTAAACATGGCAAACCCTTTTTGTTTGGTGACGATATCAAAATCGTCCACACATTCCGCCAGCCTAGTAACATCGCTTTCTGCCGACAAGGTAAAAAACAAGATCTGCTGTCGTAGTGCGATACATGGCGCATGGTGCTGTTAGCACCCGAACATTATTTCGTATGCTTGTCGAAAACTCAATCGTTCTGTCCCACTAGATTGTCATAACACTGATACCGGCACATCCGTTTGAGGTCTAGGGGCATGGTATTCTAACTTCTTCAAGTCCTCTGAACAAACACGCCTTCACGTAGTAAAAACTGAAAGGACGATAAGCTGCATCAAAAAGACATTCGGTTTAGCGGCTGTGATGCTGGCTATTTACAAGACGTGCTCGACTTTCGATCAAGGAGTTCATCTCGTTCACTAGCACCTACGCAAATTTGATAAGCTCATGCCAGAAAATCTCCAATAACCATTTACCAAAAGCCTATCAGGCGATTCATCCTCACTCACGCACAGAGACCGCTGTCAAACACTTGGTATTGATCCATTTTAGTTGCGAAGACCAAAGTTGAACCCTATGCTTCTGTACAAACTGATACACTCGGACGCCGTCACTACAGCGTTTGCCGTTCATTTTCAACATGACTCCCCATATACACCAAGAAACAAAGGTTCCACTTTAGCGAGCCTTCCAGTTCGGAAAAAGATACGCGTTAACTACTTCATTGTAAAGTATTCCCGTATTTGGAATTAACTTCCCAATAAGATCAGAGCAAGTAACAGCATTCATCGTTTTGAAGAGAGAGATTGGATAGTTATCTTACATCATCACACATAATGTCTCTCATCAAACTTTGTGTATCTTCTGAAGATATTTTTGAATGCAGCTCAGGAGACACCCAGCCCTCAGTAGCATATAGCGTGGATGTCCGTCTCTACTACCAAACTTCCATTGAAAGCAGTTTGTCTGAAACAATTTATTAAGACTCCATCATTTGTTCACTCTCCATACAGCACTTGATCCGTTGCATACTCATGAAACCTTTGGAACATTAATATCATTTTACTTGTGTGCGTTATTTTGCACGCATTACTCAGATCACTCGATTATGCAACTTTGAAGCACATTAGTAAATCCAGCAGAATGATCTTACATAGGGTCAATTTTAGAATACAATAAAAAACAGGATTATGATTCACAGATGTATTTCTCCCACCTGTTTCATAGATGCACATTCTTAATAACTTTTTCACCCTGGCATGCTTTCAGGCTGTTATTAATGGCGGTCAGTATTAATCTTTTATTTGCTGGCATACAGAACTCTCCGCAGCAAACTGTGGGTTAGGAACACTCTTCCAGTGTATTTTACATAATTGCACCCAAACCTCAAGTCACACCTTGCGCCGTCTCCCCCGCCTCAAACATCCCCCGTTAACCACCTGACAACTTTTGTGTGTTGTTATATGTGCATCTTAGCTCAAACATCATCACTCTAAGGGTAACTGATGTCAAAACTTCGTACGGGGTTTTGAGTATCACGTGATATTCGTTCTAGAATTGAATGCTGGGTACCCAATTATCGCGAAATACTACGAGACTTGCTTGCCGATGTCACGTACTTTATTGAAACACAAAAATACTGATACCGCTTGGAGTCTGTCAAAAAATATTTAAATATTACACTATTCCTCATAATACGTGATCACCTCACATTTTCTCATTAAACACGTGAGATGGCGTTTTTAAACTCGTGAACCTTCGTTATGCGAGGAACACTTCCGTAAAGAATGGCAGTTAACAACCCAAGTTTGACTGGATGATTCATGAGATTCCCGACTTTTGGGCGTTTTCCAGCAATCGACGAAGTCCTGAACTGAAGTCTGTTCAATCGTTCGCCCGGTTTAGGAATTGATCGTTCTCTTTCGGCCAGGCTGATTCAATTTGTCATTGTTTACTCTAGTTACACTCACTAACGGCGAAGACGTTGGAAGATGCATCTAAATGTATTTCGCTGCGTAACATTGAAGTATTTGAAACTTCGGCTCTTTCGTAACCTTGTAAAAGGTAAATGAATGTAGCATTTCATTTTTTTAAATGGATCCGTGGAATAAGCGAACTTTCTTCTTCTCTATCGTGTGAAATGAACCCTTGTAAACTGCAACCCCCTTATCTATTATTGCACTTTCTTCTGCTGACGGACTTCATGTTTTTTACATCTTGCGCTTCATTGTTGCATTCTGCCACCTGTACCCATCTGTTGCGATGGCGCACAGGCCAGCGCGTCTTTCACAGATCGGAAAAATATTGAAATAATTCAGTTTGGACGAGGGGGACGGGAAATTCCAAAATCCGGCGAAGAATTGTGCAGACCCCAGTGCGGGATCGCGATGACAACTGGAAGACGTTGAAAAGTTGAAAATCTTACTAATCGCTTGGCCAATATGATGTTTTGAGCCTCCATTCATCGCGAAAATTTTCATTGCGTTATGGATGCCCATATGGATAAGTGAAAGAGCGCAACGTGATGTGCTAAATGGAGAAATGTGAAGTAATCACATGTAATAGGAAGATTAGCGCAAGTGTTATAGTTTTTTAACAGAAACTTTACGCCATGTTAATATTTTCGTTTTTTCAATAAATTATAATATTGGCAAATTATTGTTGTGACATTCCGAGATAATTGGGTAACCAGCGGTTATTTGTAGACCGATAATCACGTGATAACTCAAACTTCGTCCGACGTTTTGACGTCAGTCTGTTTTGTAGGGTTAATGATTAAGGCATGACCTTCATTTCATAGCACATTATGATTATTAGATGCCCAGCAAGCAAAGTGGAATTGGCCCGGAGTCGGTCCGACTGCGTTCTGGCCGGACTCGCAGCCGACCAGCGAAAAATTCCCCCAGCGCCCTGTTCACTGAATTTTACGATACCTATTAGCACGACCGTTCTCTTAGTGTTCCCTGAGCGTTTATCATACCAAACTACGATGCGAGCTACCGTCTGCTTTCAACAACAGAGCAACGTACTTCGTAAATCTTGGAATTTTTGAAAGAATCATTGCGAACAAAAAGAACTTTTTAATTGAATAAAGATCACAGGCAGTTAACAGAAGGCCCCATGTTTGGAAATAAACATCCTGTTCATAGGAAATATCTGCAGCAGCTTAATAATTATTCCATACCTTGATACCTACAGGAAAAACAATTTCTTGGCACGCATTAGAAGTGGAATATCTCAGTCAAAAAGCTATGTAAAACAATAACGTATTTGGACAGTGTGACTAAGAAATTACAGTTGTTTCAGAAATTAAAGGACTGATTCGTGAATACATCCGGCATGATGTAGGAGATTCCACTGAACTTGTGTATATTCCACTCCCTGTATACTACCAGTTTCTAGCGAATTACGTGCAATTTATTTAATTAAACAACGGTTAATAAGGCAGGAACAAGGAAGCTGATATAATGAAATAAATTCTACGCATTTACTAAGCTTCCAACAAAGATATGAGTGACCACAGACTGCAAGCGGTGCAGCACGACCGAACTCGCCAAGCACGAGAAAATTGAAACTGTTAACGCGCGTCTGATGGAGGCATGGATTAAGACAAACGTCCGCAAAATTCTTGTAGTCCTGAATCTATTTAGAATTAAAGTTACGAATATGGAAGTGTGTTTTAGAAATTTTCAACAACTCGTTTGAATACCACAACGAGCGTGGTTAATACCAGTTGTTTCTCCTGTTTGATTCGCCTACTCTGTGGCCATACGTTGACCAGATGTTGGAGTCGGCCATGTGTTTGTTGGGTGGTTAACTAGGAGGTTTACGAGCAGGAAATACAACGCACGATATGAATTGAGATTTCAATGGGTTTATCATGTACTTCTGACGTCAGTTTGTTTTATAAGGTCAAGGTTTAAAGTAGAATAAATATTTCATAGTACACAACAGTTACTAATGGTTAATGGGGAAGGTTTGAGACAGGAGAGAAAA
>LUCH01007775.1:2001-22440 GCA_013368495.1 Paragonimus heterotremus | reverse complement strand
GGACAAGTTTGATGTCATCGGCAGATAGGAACAGTTTGTCATGCTTGATAACTTCACACATATCGTTTATATACATAAAAAAGAGTAACCATCCCAGGACGCTTCCTTGAATCACTCCCCTGGTGACTGGTTTGGGCGGTGAGCTGTTATCTCCTATTTTTACTGTTTGTGAGCGGTCCACAAGGTATGAGGCAAACCAGCTGAGCAATGGGTCACGTATGCTGAAAGATGCCATTTTGATCGGGAGACGCTTATGTGGCACACGATTGAAAGCTTTTTGCATGTTTATACATTGCGTAAGTAAGTGCTACCCAATAGTTTTTTATCATACATATTTGCACGAATTCATGAGTCAAACGGGTTCCTGAATCTCGTGTGTGATATACCGAATGACAGGTAACAGATATGACACAAGAAGCTGAGAGTGATGGCAAAATCGGGTTGGACAATTTATACTATTGACCTCTTGTCACGCTATAAACGTCAGAGACATCGACGTTGGCAAGGGGGTTCAATGACCTGTCGTGACCGAACGACTGGACTGTAAGTGTGTGCATGTTGGCTCGCGTTAAACGGGGACATGACGTTGGAAAAAATAAACGGGCGGTATAAGTCGTGATAACTCGTCTACCGACCTACGTTCAAAGGAAACTATTATACACTTCACCACAACCACATCACTGCATCTTTTGAGTCGCTTTCATGATGTCTCTTCTACCTAACTGAAATCCATATTTATGGATTTGGCTTGATCGGAAGACCACTGGTCAAGTGCTTAGAAGTGTTGGAAAACTTATTCCAAACCACCCGCTCCTACGGATAAACAAAACCTGGCTTCCCAGTGATCCCATCTTAAGTGCGAATAAAATCCACGACTAGATATGATTCAAAAGACTCTCGGGACATTCTCAGATGCCGGCTATATCCAAATGCCACATGAATTGTATGAAAGTTACCGGTGGCTTTTGGGCTACGAAGCCACTCCACCCGTTGAAACCAGTCCAACTATGGGAAACCAATGGAAAATGAAAAAGAAGGACTCAGTGCGTGGACCCTCGCGCATTTGTATCGATCCTGAAAAGTGCAGTGTAAAGGGAAAGTACGTCATGCCAGCGAGGCACGGATCGAATTGTGTTTTTAGTCCCGGGACGTGTATCACAAAAGAGATATCTTTATTAAATCAAAGGTGGGTGTAAATCCAAAATCAACAGTGTGCAATTGAATGCGAGTGTCATGAATATCATTTATTATAGTCGCTACATGGCTTTCTCCCAGGTGGCTAGTAAGCAGTACATAAGCCTCCGTTATTCCAGAGAGAGGGGGGATTATAATTTTACCATGTCTCTTTGACTGATCAAAGTTAAAAGGTGATACACACGAAGAATAATGAAATGTGGGTGGGGAATGTCAAAGTTCGGAGGCGGGTCGGTCAAAAATGGCTGCTGCGCTGGAAGGCTTTTTTATCTAGGTTAATTAATTTTCGGTACGTTTCTTCTCAACCACAGCGGGCTTTCCAACACTGAAACCTCTTGAGAGAAATGGGAAAAATATTTGTCCCGTGTTGTGCACTAGGTACATGGAGTTTCCTCTTCACACACCATGTTTGGATAGTTTGGAAATGAGTAAAGCCTGCGAGGTACCCCAACGACTGGCGGAAATGGACATCTCACTGTGTCGAACTATTCGGTTGACTAAATAATTTCAAAACCAACGACTTCACGGACTCCAATTTTGGGTGTATGCCTTGATAGGCTCAAGAGAAAAGAGGGTTAGAATACGAATAGACTTGACCCAGGACAACGCCGTTTGGGTTGCGGACCTGGTAACGCATTAGATAAAACATAGGCATGAGATTCAGAAAAAACAATTTGTTTTTTGGCTTTTTGCATGATTGTGCTTAAGTTATAATGACAAAACATCATTTCCGAAAGCAAGAAATGGTGACATACTCCGCAAAACGTACGGCCTTGCGGAGCTCCCTGTCAAGACGATTATACCTGGGAGTGGGAGGAGCAGGAGTTGGGGATGCGGGAGTTGTAGAAGGTTCCAAGGACGGAACGCTTTTTGCTGATACTGGGGATTCCCACTGTGGAACGTTACTTGTCGACAGAAGTGCGGCTGATGATTACTCTGAAAATGCTGGTTTCAGCCTGTGGACAGAAACTTTCTAGCGTTTGCCGTTGCAGCTAACAGTGGGAGTTTTCGTGTCGCTTGCAAGGACAGGATACATTTCAGTGTATGGGGGTTACAGTGATCGCCGAAGACCCTCCGTACGAAAAAACACGTACAGCTGAAGACTGCTGTCTAGGCTGCACCGGGCCTAGCTTCTGCATATGGTGCGCCAAACGAGCTGTGTAGCAGCCGTAATCGTACGGTGCAGGAAGTGCAGGTGAGACAAGTCCCCTTTGTAACATAAGTGTGCAACCAAAGACTAGTTCCGCTGCTGTAGCGTTTAAGTCCTTTTTGACCATGTTGCACAGTTCTGAAAGTACTAGCGGGAATGTCTCTTTCCAATAAGAATTAGCATCGGCACTAAGAACGGCTTTAAGCTGACAATGAAGACGTTCAATTATTCCATCAGCTGTAGGATGATAAGCTCGAGTGTGAATGTGCCTGCATCCAAGAGTATTCAAATGGGCTGTGAAATGTCTTTCATAGTGCGATCCACGATCTGTGGTCACCACTACTGGACAACAGAATTATGCCACCCAACGTTCCAGGAAGGCGCTGGCTACGGTTTCTGAGGAACAGTTGGGTAGTGGTATGGCTGCAGATCATCTTGTGAAGCGGTCAACACACGTCAACAGATAAGTGGAACCATTTGTGGGTGGTGAGGGGTCCACCAGATCGACGTGCACGTGGTGGAAACGTGCGTCTGGCAAAGGAAGGTTGCCAGGGCGCTCTTTGTATGACGGTGGACGTTGGAACGCTGGCATAGGAGACAATAACGGCTCCGATTTCGGACATCGTGGTTAACCTTAGGTCATACGAAACGTTCACTCACAAGTTTAACTGAGGTGCGTATGCCAGACAGAGTGCGTAGTGTGTTGAACACTGTACGACGTGGGGATGCAGGCCTTAAGGGCGGGGTGTGCAAGCTGCACTACCTCGTCTCTTATAACAGCTACTTGGCTGAACACGTAACCTGCTCCCTGGCGCAGCACCTCTCACTCAGCCACAACCTCGCAAATCGTATGTTTATGTTACGCTTTGCCTGAAGTCTCACTTGTGAAGATAATACCAGACTATATGTAGCCTAAGATTCGAGAACTCTACACTCGACTGAATCCTTTTCAATAGCGCTCTTAACCTGTCAGTATAGAAATGTCAGTCAAACCGTTGAGAGGCAGTCACAATGATTTCAGCACACCTGCACGATGACTGCGACAGAAACGTCCACACCTAAATTGTAATATCATTTCTTCAAAGTCATGTGAACGGCCCTTTGCACAGACGTCGTAGCATCCACTCGAAACTCGACTGATCGGGTTAGCCAGCTTAGTGCTCACGATCCCTTATTAGTAGCACAGCGCTTCTAGGGGAACACTCGAATGTACCACGATGTACATCTATTGAAGCTTCGCGTCGGTGCCATGGTAAATGCTTACTTCCGGCTTACTCTCTCTCTCTGGCCTGCATCAACAAACCAACCATGATCTCACAGTGGTCATATACTCATTAGCTGTAATGAGGGTAATAGCTTCAAACAGTGGAACTCATTGCGCCCTAAAGCCGGCCGTCGCACGATTGTATTCGATGTAGTGAACATACCCATCCGAAGGTAACAATGCAGAATTCTTGGACCACATCATTTTGCCTGTTATGGTATTATGCCCATCACAGGCTTCCCTATATCAAAGTACGAGTATGTACACTATCTCCACCACGTCTCGTATGATATCGTTCATTTGCTGACAACTTTTGTTCCTTCAGTTCTGTCGAGCTTTCAGTGGAATCCGTAGGCCAATTTTACAAACAGTTGTTTCGGTCATTCTCGTTGGACATTTACAATTACATAGGGTAGATTATAAGTTTCAATAATAAATACTCGACTAATTTTCTAACTTCACGGAGTTTGTTCGAATCTCAGTCTACTGAGAGAGGGCAGGTTTGTTGGTGAATGCAGGTGAATTTCAAACTTGTTACCTATGGAATATTATTTCTTGGTTTCCAAGGAGCACACGGTTGCTCATGTTTTGAGTGGCTTTTAGACAACTGGTCGTGGAAGGCTGTGGGTTTTTATGAAATTATTTTGGGAACACAGACAGCCTTTGTATATTCTGAGGGCAGTAGCCTCGACCGTTGATAACGTTCATATTCTGACAGCTCTGGAACTGGATTGACAAACTTTGTAGATGACTGGGAACGATTCAGCTAGATTTGTTCGATGGCCAATTTCAATTAGATGGGACCTGATCGCATTGGGACTGGGATTTCTCGGAATGCAGTGAAGTCTTTCCAACAGCAGTTGACGGATCCTCTTCGATAGCTGCTTCACTTTCTCTTAGATGGTGTCCAGAGTACAAATCCCCTCAGCTGTGTTCACCATAGAACACGCCAAATATTACCCGTAATTCGACCGGACAAAACTGAAAATATGGGTTTAAACTCGCTCACGTCCTTTTTATATGAACTAATATTTTAACTGCCCCATCCAGTTTACGAAGCAACGCGAGGTCTGAGAATAAATGTCTAGCGTGTTGTTCTAACACTATGTTAAAATGTGTTAAGATGTGTCTCAATGGACCCAGCTAATGTGGCCTTGGAGTCAGCATTGTTTTGGATGAGATCAAACATGTGGACTACATAGCGTTTGTAGAGTTCATATTTGGTTGCGGTGTGGCTGAATTGAGTGGTCTCTTGTTTGGTCGTAAATATACCTGAGAGTAGCGAACCTAGATGTGAAACCATCGCAACTCCATCTTTCCACCAATATGGTTCAGCGCAAACTTTTAGTGAATTGACGCATCCCAAATGCACACAAAGGTTAGCAGAAGCAAAGTAAGATTAGGAATAATTGAAGGAGGCCGAACGTATGTTATACAACAATTACAATAGGTCTCAACCAGCGCTAAATTACACCGATGCTTGGAAGTAGCTAGTGAGGCTAAGGATTCCACCGTCAACGGCGCCAGCAAGCCGGAAGCGTGTGTGGCGCCATTGGTGCGCATAGGCTGACAAGCATGAAAATAAACAAATGTAGCGGAACAGATGTGTGAACTATAATAATTCTCGATATAGAAATGACAGGTGAAGTCAAGGCCTGGACTCACCAAAGATTGGCAATGTTCGTGAGGTGTCCAATGGCGCTGAAAAGTATTCGGATTGTTCCAAGTGTAGCTGAAGATGCGAAGCGACAGAGCCGGAAGTTAATCCAACAAATAGAATATCCTATGGATTACGTAAGATTCAAACTGCTTTCGTAGTTGCAGGGAATAACCGGGAATGTGAGAAAGGTACCGTCTGCGTAACTGACTTACTCGGACTCCACTCTGGCCAAATGGGAACCAGCTCTGGCCCACTCCGAAACGACTATGGCGAGAGTTGGACAGGTTCTCGATTTTGTTGACGCCTACTCGGATCAGGCTTCTTGCCAACCCCTGCCAGAGTCGGCGTGTTTGCTGGGATATGTTAAACTGGAAGACAACCACCGGCGTCGTAGGAAGAACCAGCAAGCATGTGTAACAGAGTTTATTCGAAAGCGTGTTGTGTTGTTGTTTTTACTCGAGCCAAACAAAAAAGTACATTGCCGTCTGATGTAACAATTACGCAATGTTAGCAAAATTAAGTACAAAATGATGAAAACTCTACGACATTTCCGTCCAATGGCATCTACAGCAAGCGCTGATGCTCGTGTAGAAGGCAAAATTAACAACACTGAAGCGACTTAACGGAAGCGAGTAGTCAAATCAGTATGTCTACCTGTGCGAGTGGTTAACTGTGGCGGGGATGTGTTGGTGTCCGTAAGCGGTATGAGATGTGCCCACTGAGACTGTGGGAACTGCCCGGGTAGTAGGGACAAGAGAATTTGTTGTAAACTGACGTTAATTTGCCTAAAGATTGTAGAAAGTCACTGCCAACATACGCCACTTTCAGATGGTCAGTGCTGACGGTATCACGTTTACTGGCTCGATCAGTGGTGAAGCACTTGTCATCGCGTGATATTACTCTGAATGGTCCAAAGATTGGGGGCCTCAGTGAAAGCCTAACTAAATCACAGCGGACAAACACATGTGTGCATATATGTAAATCACGGGGAATACGACTGGGCCATGTATGTTTCCGCGTAGGGATTGAGCAAGTGTTCCCCATATATCTTGCACGTAGTTCATTGGATTAGTTATGTGGGGTGAATTTTGAAACAATTCACCGGACAGTCGCAAACTTGATCCTTAGACCAGTTCTGCCGGAGTGACCACAAGATCCTCCCTAATGGTTGATCTGATGCTTAACATGGTGAGTGGGGGACACTCCGCCCATTTGTGCTTTGAAGTTTGGGCGATCAAAGATTTGTTCAGTTGTCGGTGAAAACGTTATATTAAGCCATTCGAAGAGAAATGATATGTGGTCGTTTTGATGTGTTCGCAGCCAAGCATACACGTCATATTACGGAAGAGCTGTCATCGGAACCGCGCGCCGTCATCGGTAGTAACTACTGAGGATGCACCAAAGTTGGCAACCCAGTGGAGCAGAAAGATCCTGACAAGTGCACCACTAGTAGTGTCTGATGTTGAAATAACCACCGGCTAACGAGTGAAACGATCAACACAAGTGAGCAGTAAAGCCTTTCCATCAAAAGGAGGTACGGGACAAACAATATCCTGACGGATGTAAGAGAAACGCGAACTCGTTGGGGGGAAATGGTGAGGTGTTGAGACAACATGATGAAAACTCTCGCTACGCCGGCAATGCGAACAGGATTTCGCCAAATGCGTATATCCTGGTTCGTATTGGGCCACACGTAACGTTGATAAATGAGTTTGAGGGTGGCGCGCACTCCGTGGTGTGAAATCAAGTGTAGGAAGTCGAACAAAAGTCCACGACAAATTACTGGAACAAACGGTCGCGGATTGGGAATAGATACGTCGCACAGGATAGTGGAATGAGAGTGAGGAAGGGAAACTTTGGACAGCCGGAGAGATGAGAATGTCTCTGGATTATATAGTCCTTCTTCGTTTAGCTGTGCTTTTGCCAATTTCGCCAGGCTTATCTGTAATGAAGGTGGAACCACATCAATATGTAGTCCGGAAAGGGCGTCGGCGATGACGTTGGCAGACACTGGAATGTGACGAATATCCGCTGTGAATTGCGCGATGAAATCAAGATGACGGATTTCACGGGGGAAATTTTTGTCTGGTGAGGAGTTGAGTGTGTAGACAAGTGGTCTGTGGTTTGTCAGAACGGTGAAAACTCGACCTTCTAACTAGTACCGGAAATGCCGAATCGACAAGTATATCGCGAGTAGTTCTCTGCCAAACGCACTGTAATTTGCTTGTGCAGGAGACAGCTTTTGTGAGAAAAACGAGAGGGGTTGTGATTCATAGTTGACGATCTGTTGCAAAACTCTTCGAACTGCGTTTGCCGAAGCATCGATTGAGAGAACCAATCGGGTAGTAGGTTCGGCATTAAAATGACACTGATAGACCCGTTGCTATTTTTGTCGTAGAGCTTTGCTTTAGGCTTTTCATGGCTTGCTTTCTTTGACAACGACCTGTTTTCTTGCTTTATATTTTTACATGCGGACGTCCCCAAAACAGGGCACCACATATCTTCATCAAAGCGGAAACAACTTGACATAAATAGGTTCACCGATTGGGCAACCGCCAGACGTCTGTCAGTTAGCAATTTGAAGTGCAACATTCTTCGTCAGGAGCATAATATGGTAGTGAATTGAACACTTTGGTCTTGAAACAGTTGACGAGAAATGTACTGGTCACACTGTTCATCTGCAACATCAGCGTCTTTTAGAATTAGGCTTTACAGGCGTGCAAATTGTAGCCTAGGAGATCAGCCTCTACCAGTTGTTTCGTTTTATCAGTGATTTTTTAAAAAAAATTTTTCAAATATCATCTCATCAATCCGTGAAATAAGTGACTATATACTACTTTTAAGTAGCACAGGCTGTTTAAAAGCAGTGCGCTGCCGTACGACGAAACGAGTGTGGAAAATTCTTAACTTCACATGTCTTATAAATCGCAACTCCTTGCATCTCTTATCCGTCATCTAAAATCTTGCTATCGTGCTTCGTACTGCAAACGACCCTAATAAGACTAAGGGGAATTTTCTATGTGACCATTACCTTCCAATTCAGAAATGACCGAGCGAAAGTCCATCAACAAAATCGTCTGCACTATCCCCAACTTTTTTCATGTGCCGAAATAATATCCCCAGCTGTGTCGTCCAATTTAGCGTTGTTTATCCAGTTAAACGCAAATCTGATACCTGTTCGATCGGTATCACAAATATATTAACAAGAATATTAACTGATACAATAAGCAAATTCACTTTTTTAGGCCACACACACGATCGCCTCATTGAACAAACTGCCTACTTGGTTTCATTTCGGCTCATCTATTAAGATTCATTCATTTTGATTAGCGAGCCACAAGACATCGGTCTTCTGCAACCCATACGTTGATTACTCCACTTCGTCGGCGAATCGCAACACATTGACTGAAGTCCCACGGAAAGAGAGACTCGATTTGCCCATCAACCTATCGTTGAACCGCTGAGCCCCTGTTATTACTTCCAATCAATCAAAGATGCTACAGTGCCCATGGTTCATGTAGACTCACGCAAGTAAAGTGTAATCACGCCCAATTGTGTCGGCCACATAAACAATGGATGGCTGTTCAGTGCACGGCGCACTAAGTTGTTTTCCCGAGTGCAAGTTAACCAGACTGTTGTGAGGAGAGACGGAAAATCTATTACACGAAATGTGCAGAGGATCTCTAATAGCGTTAGAAATGGTACCAACACATAAATTAGTGAGAGAGGCTGGAAGCCGGCCGTCGACGAGCGATTAACTCGGAAGAAGTGCGACGCACGTGTGCATTCGGGTTCGCACCGCAGTCACACGGTATGCAGACAGACGGTCGGACAATATGCATCACGCTAACTTTCCTGATAGCCTAGGTACAGTATGCAACTACGAGTTTTGGAACTATTTTACACATCAAACCGCAAGCAGGCTGGTGAAATCTCAAGGTTGTTACAACTGCCTATCCAGGTGGTCGTGGCTTTGTTTGCGTATGTACCCTTTGTTTTTGTGACCACTACATGGTGACGTATTAATCCAATCGATCTGTAAATGAGATCCAGCTAGTTCGTGTGTGGACGGCCGAGGGAAGTGTAAGGTTTTTTGGGAGCTCCTGGACACAGCTGGCAGTCCTTCAGTCTGGCTTCAATCGCCGTCGATAACATTTTTGCACTGCATTTCACGAGTGGACGCTGGGCACCTCGCTAACAACTTTAAAGGTTCTGTCAACCGCACGCTGATGACCTATATCAACTGGATGCCGCCCGGTAGCACTCAAGAGAGGTTTCTTCATGCTACTGCGTAGTCATTTCAGAAGATACACATGAATCACGCCCGCCATTCGCTGAGTGGTTTCCCGGCATATCCTGCCTGACAAAATCAAGTGTGTGAATAAATACGGAAGGACGAAGAAGACTGGCGGAATATGTCTAAGAGGTGACACTCGTATTGGGTGGCTCCTCAACGAAATACTAATCCGTGCCGCAGGGGACATCTTGGTCATTGTACTTGTCAACTCACAAATATTCGGTTCAGTGGCTGCACCACCTTGAAGTATCACACTGGTGAAATTAACCTTTTTCGTTATTGCCTTTGTCACTATACGAACACCATTTAACTTTGTGCGTTGTGTAGTCGCATTCCAGTGTAGTATGTAGGCCCAGTGAATTCATCGTAGTAGCATGTGCCAGTTGTTTACACCCATGGTTTTCCATTGACGATAAGGTCATCAAAAGTTCCACTGGGACCAATAGATAAGACAACTTCGAATCGGCAGGTATATCGAGAGTAGCTCTCTGCCAAACGTACCATAATTAGCTTTTGCAGGGGATGGCCTTTGAGAGAAAAACGAGAAGGGTTGTAATTCTTCGGTGATAGGCTGTTGGAGGACTCCTTCTGCTGCGTTTGCCCAAGCACCGGTTGAGAGAAACAATCGAATATCGGGGTCTGTATTGAAACGAGACAAGGCAATGGTTTCGTTAAGTGCTTTTTTTGCCAGTGTTAAACGCGTACAGTGCTTGGGCATTGAGAACAACATCTTTCCTTCATCCGCGTAGGAGGTCAATCAACGGTTGTAGAATATGTGAACAATATGGTATGAAACGACGATAGCAGCAAGTCACACCGATGAAACGTTGAGGTTTTTTAGCTTAATCGGGAAGGAGGAAATCTTGTAACGCTCTGACTTTTGTGTCCAGCGGTCGGATGCCCTTGGAACCAATTATATCTCCTAGATATTCCAGTGACTCAACACCGAGGACACATTTCGAGGGATTAATATTGATTCCAAATTGGACGAAACGTTCGAATAATAAACAGAGTTGTTGTCCACGTTCACAATGGTCTCGACTAGCGATCAACGCATCATGAAGATGAATATAAACAAACTCAAAACCTTGGACAACTTGGTCAATAAAACGTTGAAAAGTTTCGGCAGCACTACATGGATCAAACGGCATTCTGAGAAGCTCAAAAAGACCAAACAGGGTTGTGGTTGCCGTTTTCGGAATATCCTCAGGGGCCGCGGGAATACGATGATAAGCTCGCACTAAGTCAATTTTGGAAAATACGGCTTTGGTATCAAGACTAAGAGAAAAGTCATAAAAATGGGGGAATTTGGCAAAGAGGAGGGGTTGTAACGCTGTTGAGTGCGCGGAAATCGCCGCACGGACCCCAGTCGCATGACGTTCTAGGAACCGTGTGCAATGGGGCTGACCAACAACTGCTTGGCGGCCGGGTAATGTCTAGCTGCAACGTGTGGCCAAATTCAGCTTTAGCAGCTTTCAGTTTTGCGGGCGGTAGTCGAGGCTGTTGAGCGGCAGCAGGACTGCCTGTGGTGTTGATGTGGTGAACCACTTCGTGTCTAACTTTCAGAGGGTCGTAGGAAGCAGTTGTAAGCTTTGAAAAACCTTAGAGTAGCGAGGAAAATTGAGGTGCGGTCTCGGACATGATGGAACGCAGATCTGTGGAACTTATCTTGTCCTATGTGCCGTGCACCGTTAGCAACGTTGTGCGATCCAGAAGAATCTTTTGTTGCACATCAACGCTAAGTCCGAAAACTGACAGGAGATCATCACCGATAATGGCATTCTGAACGTCTACAATGACGAAAATCCAAAGTTGGCGTCGCAATCTTAGACCCAGCTTGAGTGAGCGTATGCCGTATGTTGCCATTCGACTTCCATTAGCAACTTGCAGGGCGAGTGAATTAAGTGGGGAAACGTTTTCCGCTTGCCGTGGAAGTACACTCACTCTGGCTCCGGTGTCGATGAGAAATCTGATACCAGTCAACTTGTTAGATAAGAAGAATAGGCGACATGTTGGGAATAAGCCAGAGACAGTCGACGCAGTTACTGACTGGCCAGTGCGTTTCTCGAAGGGGTAGATTTTAAAGAGTATGGTCAGTCACACCTCCTTGCACACTGACCAAAATTCTGATGGTACCAACAAAATGATGTATTCCTGTTCGGTGTATGTAAACCCAGGAGGCTGAATGGATGTACACTGGACGATGACCGACTCCGATGTGAAATATGGTTCATCATCTGCCGCGTCTGCATTGTGAGTGCAGCTAGTTGTGCCGTAAGTGCGTCGTTTGGTTGCTGAGGTGGGGTGGGAAAGGTGACAGGAGCCAGTTGAGAAGATAGGTGAGCTCCCTGCATCTTCTGCGCAGCGTCAGCCAATTCCCTAATCGGGACGGTGGAATTAAACAATGCCCATATTTCGCGGGTAGACAGAGACAGGTGCTTCAACCAGAATTTTCGAAAAATAGAATCGTCCATTTTTCGGGGTCCAGGCAGCTTTTTCAATTGCCGGAGTAGTTGCGACGGCTTACGATCACCTAGTTCAATGTTGGAAAACAAATGGCCTAACTTCTTCTGCTCTGACAGTCCAATCCTATTTATCAAGACTTCTCTTAAGGTGTTGTATGGGCATTCGGACGGTATTTGAATGCTAAGGTCACAACCTTTCTCGGCAATCTCAATCGGGATAGACTGAACTGTGTATGAATAGATCATAGGCTGTGATTTAACTTTATGGGTCCTGAATACATGAAGGCTGGTTGTGGAACGTGAGTTCCGGATCCGTCGTGTTTGGGAAAACCTTTTTCTTGGAAAATCGTTTTAGTAGTTCGGTACCTGGTGCAGAAATTGAAATTGTCGAAATCGGCGCCATGGACTTATGTGTGTTTGTTCTAACTGACCGTTAATTGAAAACGACCTTATCGTAATTGTTTTTCGAAAATCGGAATGGTTGATGCTGTTTTGGTTGATTGCGTGTGGCAATGTTATATTTAGTTTATTCATTCATGCTTGTCATTTTTTATTATTTTATTTCCAGTTGTTTATTTTTTATTCCCAGGAGATGGATTTTATTTCGACTTCCAAGGTGATGTTTGGGGATCACAAATTTAGCACTTTCTCACAGTTTCAGGAGTGCCTCCAAAGGTACATGGACGAAGTGGGCGTTATTAACGTTCGTGGGACGAGCCGTATGTCGAAAACTGCTTTGAAGTACGATAAGGTAGGATGACATGTTTTCCTGAAAACTGCAGGTTTATTGTCTTTGTACGAAGTGCAGAAGCCGTAGAAGTGTATGCAGGGGTGTGCGACGTGTCTAGTAGATTAACCACTGTTAGTTTTATCGAATCGGTTCTCGCAACACCTTGCAGATCACGATCCTATGTGGTTCGACGAGATGCGTGTCTGGTTGTGAGCTCTTTCGAGTTAGGGCACAACCACCCTCTCAATCGTCTGCTTTGTGATTCCCATCCAACCTTGTCGTTGGGACGGCCATGAAGTAAATCAGTCAGGGGTTTCATGAGTTGCGCGCAATGGGGTAATAGTTAACCATGCAGTTAAAACGATGAACAGTAGCAAACATTGTAAAGCGTGGAAAGTCGCGAATAGTCTGTACCCTGTCGGTCAGCGGCCGTACGCCGTGCTGATCGATAATAAGCTCTAAGTACTCAAGTGCTGATTGGCCGGAAACGCATTTATCTGCATTGAAAATGACTGTGCACACTTCACATCGTCCGAAGAGTAACGGCAGATGTATCTGGTGCCCTTCCTCGGAGGCGCTTGCCATTAATGGGTCATCGATTGAGGGGCGGACGGAGTTCAAACATTTTGTGACATCAATGATAAACCGCTGAAACGTTTGGGCGGCGTCCCGGAGACCAGACGGCATGCGGGAAGTTTCGAACAAACCAGATGTTGCAATCAGAGCTGTCTTGGCGATATCGTCGGCGGCAACCCTGATTTTGTGATAAGAACGAGCCAAATCGAGTCCCGAGAGGACACTGGTGCCTTTCAGGCTAGCCTTGGTGTCTTGATATGCGTGGTGAGATGCTTATTCAATACCGTAGCGTTGTTGAGCGCGCGGTAATCTCCACATGAACACCAATCTTTTGACTTTTCGTCACCATTTGGGGAGGAGCGAGACACAGGGACTAACCGACAGGCGAACGATGTTAAGCCTCCGTATGTGCTCGAACTCAGCATGCGCTACCTTGAGTTTATGCGGTGTTAAGTGACGGGCCTCAGCAAACACCGGCGGGTCAGTCGCAACGATGTGTTGCTGCGTTGCACCAGTTACTGGCGGGAGCGAGGTCGACTGTCTGAAGACAGTGGCGAATTGTTCGACAAGAGAGGCTTAATTATTCGCGACGATTGAGCGATACATGGTCGACTGGCCGATGGTGACGTGCGTCGAATAGTAGGTCGAAATGCTCGAGAAAATCTATGCCATTTGGACGTCCGAAACAAAGTCATCGGAAGGTGCGGCTAAGGGCTAAGTCCGCTGTATGTGAAAGCTGGCTGTAGACGGTAATATACATACTGTTCGCTGCACGCAAGGTTGACTGCGCCTGAGTGAGTCGTTCGCGAGAATCCGATGGGAGGACGCTGATCCCTGCGCCAGTTTCGATGAGATAGCGAACTCCTTATTCGCGATCTCGAATGAAAAACATGCGATTTTGAAAGCCAGCATCGTTGGTCGTCGCGACGTGCCGGCCGGCTAGCTTTCCTGATCATTTTTGGAAAAGGAACGGGGACTGCGGCAGAATCAAGCATGATTACCAAACTTCTGGCGATACCAGCAGTGATCGGGACTGACATTTCTTGTAGGTACATGTGGACCTCTAGCACTCGACCTGAAGGCTCTTCTGTTAGATTTGCGTGAGAAATATGTGGGCTCGACCTTCGAGTGCTGAGCACCCGAATCTGACGTGTGAACTAGTTCGCACCGTCGGTCAGGAGTGCTAGTGACTCCGACGCTGGCGCGGGTACTTGGGAGACCCGCTTCTCATATGTCTCTCAGATGCGGTCAACGGTGTCAGCCCACTTCGGTAGAACCGCCTGACGGTTGATACTTATGATACTTTGCATATCCCTTGGCAGTAGCTGGGTCCACAATGCCTCTAGAAAAGATCCCTCCCGCTGTATTGAACCTGCGAGACCTTGCATGTGACATAGGGGCTGTAAATGATCCTAGTCGCCTGCCCCGGTAGTGCACAGCAACTGGGCGATACGTTAACTATCGAAAAGACTGTTGGTATAGCTTAACTGAACCTGGCAACTTTAAAATGTTGTCTGCCTCGTCTATGACGTGGGGTGGGAGAACAGCAACCACGTTATGGAACTTCGTTCGTTCCGCGGTTACAACTCGCAATGCAAAATTGGCCTCCAGCTGTATGAACAAGCTCCGAGGGTTTTTCTTCCTAAAATGCGTGATCGGGGAGGGAAGTGCACTGACGAGCAAAAACCTGTTCCTGTATACCTTCGGCGGTAACAGAGATGAGAAGTGAATAAAGAAATGAAAAAACAGTACAGGGTTACATCGGGCAAATTCAACAAACCTTTGAAAAATTATGATTTTCCTGCTCACCAGTTTCAGCACAAACATGCACTAGAGTAACGTTTCCCATGTATACTTCAAAAGTACAGGAAGAGATGTAAGAATACAATTAATTGAGGGAGACCGAACGCATACTACAGAACATTTACAATAAGCTGCTTAGTTCGTTCGAAAATACTCACTGAAGTCATAAAAACGACGAGCTGGCGAACAAGACTTGCTCTCTATGTTTGATCATTAGGTTAATCACAGCCCAACAAATATGAAAAACAGTAATTAGGTTGAATAAGAAGAACGGCCAATAGAGGTTATGGACGGCTTATTTGTTATCAGTTACGCAATCACTGTTTCAACTCGTAAGCTTGCTTGATTGTGGGCCACGGGAGGGTAAGTGCGCACACGAACTTCTGAGCGCAGAGGTCAGGGTTACGAAATCGGGTACTAATAGCATCGGCAATGGTCAACATTCGGAAGGTCGCCATCCATGGTCCAGTTCTTGGCACTCACTAGACAACCTGAAAAGCATCTTTCTTACTGACACAATGATTGGAGTCGGCCAAACGAGCAAGAACCGCGAGTGAAGCCGTTTCAATCACACCACACACAGGGTGGTGTTCACGCACTCTATCAGACAATCGCCTTGTAGTATGATCAATATATGGTGCTTGACTTGCGCCTCAAATGAGAACAGTTTCTGGTTGTTTAGGTTCAAGTCTTGGATTGCGTCAACTAAATGAAACCTGTACCATAGAGTGAGTTTTGCTCGCTCCAACCGGATGGGTTTGAGGGGACAAGCAAGCCATTTGGTCAGAACATGATAAGACGAGTTGCATACGTCTATAATAGGCCTCAAAGCAAAATTGGTTTGTACCTTGGGCAGACCATATAATCTGGGGGTTGTTACTCCAATTGGATAGATGCGTTTGAAGGAGAAAAGCGTCCTTTAGATAAAAAGTAGTCAGTCTTGACTTGGTCTGTTCTTACTCCTCAGCTAACCATTGAGCTAAGGCAGGGTATGATGACTTGTAAGTGTCCAGGATCAGAATAACGGCATTCCGTCCTCGTGAAATTTGAGGGGATCGTGGAGTTACTATCCCCGTAAATCTGAGTCGTTCGAAAGTTCGCGTATGGGTAACGTCCGCTTGTTGAATTCAGCAAAGTAACTTGGATATACTTTACTTTTTACCACTGTTTCATCATTATCTATTTCCGTTTCCTGAAAGTTCCGGCTACCTGATAAGATCGACGACATTTCGGTAACGTAATCATTTTTATCAAGTAACACTATCCCGGCTCCTTTGTCGGGTATCATGGTTAAAATATTCCAGTTGGTTTGTAACTCGTTTACAGCGTCTTAATGTTCCCATTGTAGTGAACGGTTATCCTGTACATTGCTATCCATAATAACAGCAAACTTACAGTGTTCAGCATTAAATTCTGATAATGGAATTAGTCCACTAAATTGTGTTTCTACGACTTCAAATTGAACTTCAAGGCTTAAAAAGCTGATTTTGTATGTCGGGTGACAGTTTTGAGCCTAGTGATAGCCCCCGTAACATAGTACGGCTCAGCGTTACATAGCGAGATTTGTCAACACAGCTCACGGCTTGAATGGATTCTGACTACACAGCAAATTAGTCTTCCATAGACCCACTTGCTTTTTTATACCTCTGTCTGTACGTAATGTTCCAACAACCATCCGTTCGTCTCAAGGGACCTCTTAATCAAGTGTAATTGAGCAATAATTTAATGACCACGAATCCCTTTCGTTTCGCACACGACGTTGAAAACATTCATTAGTGGATGGTATGTTACACCAACATAAAATAATTCTCTTAAACCCTGAAGACTACTTAATGTCAGTACAATCATTTGAAAGTCTCATAACAGCCTTTGCTTTTCCAATTATAGCGCTAAACCTAACATGGTCGTTAGGTTGCTTCAGTAGCGCTGGGTCTGTGAATTGTTTCAGCACCCTCCATATTCTCGGACTATTCTTGTTTATTCATCTGACTTCGCTGAGGTTTGCGCACCGCTGCCAGGAGGAAGACAGAACAAAACATGAACAGGTACGGTGTATCGTGGATGCATGGTTGAGGTTGGTTACGGTTAACCCACCATACAAAAGCGCCACTAAATTGGTATGATTCACCTTCTTTTATCTAGGTTGACCAAGTATATTTGGATAACAACGAATAATTATATGGAAATGAGGCGCAAAGATATCTGAAACTACTGCCACCAACGACAGTACATCAACCAGGTGAGAGTGCACTTCAAATTTCCATACTGTATTACGATTTCACATGTTGACAACTTTTGACGCAAAGTCATTGAAGTGAAGTGGACATTTGTCAGATTCATAGTCTAACTTTAGGTGCCACGTAGGGGTCTATACTGCGTGTTTCACATACAGGTGATTTTTGATGTAGTGAAGCCATGCGTGCTACAAGTCTTGTTGATTCGTGTTGCGTGTTAACATGTCGGTTGATTTCCCCTCGGGAAATATCTTCTGTTGAATTTCATACCCTGTTGTTCCTTCTTTTTTCCTTTCAGATTTCATTCCATTCCAAATTCGCGTACGGCATGCTGGATCTGAGAATGTCTTCACCTTCAGCGGGAATTTTTCTAAATTGTCCCTACCTCTTGGACTCTATCAATTTTTTGAATGAAATATACATATTCTTTTTTCATTGCGGTACTTTTCGTTTTGATGTCAATTTCTGCGTGTTCAGCGGTGACGTGGATGTTTATGGTGGTATGTCCGTTGTAGGAGCAAGTTAGAGAGTTGTAGGATACTTCCATTGCTCATCTCGACATCGTTCCGCGTTAGATCATTTGAAGGCGTTACAAAAGTGATGCGGTAAAATTGGCTTGACAACCGGTTGCTAAATAGGATCGATCGCTAAGGAGAAAGTTCGGTGAAACTTACGGAATAGTGCCAGTAGGTAGTACGCGTTTGATGACATAGGTTTCGAACTACTTCAGTTGTTGAAGCGAACAACGACGAATGTAAGGAGGGTGCCGTTAGCGCAGTTGGCCTACTCGGATCCTACTCTGGCCCACTGGAATCCCACTGTGGCCCACTCCGATCCGACTTTGGCCAAAGTCGGACCGCCTCTGGATTTTGTTGCACGCCCTCTCGGATCCGACTCCTTGTCAACTCGTGCCGGAGTCGGACCGACGCCGGGCCAGAGTCGGCGTGTTTACTGGGTGAGATCTCACTGAGAACCCTAATCGATGTGCATTGAAAATGTTTACGGAGAACTGTGGCACTTTGTACCAGAAAAGTTCTGTAACAAATGTCAAACGAATGCTGTAAACCTCGCCAAATTACAGGCAGCGCATGTACATGGCAGACACAACTTTGCAATTTTTCGTCATGACATTTTGTGTAGCTGTTAAGCACTAGGGGGTCGGTTCTCCGCCACATTCGTATGCATTTGATCGATCGATTCGCCCCGCATGTGCAGTGTCGTCTACGTAGGCAGAACAGGCAGATGTATGTAGAATTATGTTTCTGAATGTCGACTGTCCGCAATGTTAAAAACGACCTGGTGGCCAGGGGACTCGGAAAACACACTTCATAGACAGCCAGTCGTACTCTAACAACCGGCCACCTAGTTGGCTCCGTCGTCCGTGATTCACCATCATCATAAACGGCAATACACCAGTGGTTCATACTGATGATTAACTGCCACACAACCACGGAAGAAAAAGACCTATACAGGAAGAGTGCAGAGAAAAAAGGGGAGGGAAAGGGGGCCTAGCTACTAAAAATAGCTACATCTATATTCAAACATACAACTTCAATGCACCCATACCTTGCGAACAAACAACAGAGCTGTAAGTGAAAGTAGGGCGTCAGCAGCAAGACAACTTCCTAACGGCTTTCACAGTCTCGCGTCCGTGATTACATAATAGTAGACCGAAACAGTTTTCTGGTGGGGAGGTGCAGTGGTCAAGACGAGTTACGGAATAGACTTAGTAAATGCAAGTATACCTCACCAGGCTATCGGTGAAAACAAAGTGGATGAATGAAACAAAGTAGCTGCGAGGTTCCAGCAGGTCACAGTAATCAAAGGGTTTGACTCATAGGAAGTTTTTGAAAGTAATCAAGATGACCACCACAATATCCCAAATTACGAGTATCCGTAAGTGTGTGTGTGGGGTATATTACGGAGTTACAGTAGACCGCTGAGGCGCGATCACAGCTGCGACAATGTTCATAGTACAGCGGAGGTGAAAAATTGAATGAAATATTTGTGTATTATCGTCAGGAGACTGCGAAACAGAGAGAAAAGCAGACCAATGTGCACAACTTCTGTATTATCTTACAAGGTCACTTTTATCAACTTGAACAACATGTAAAGTTGATGCAAAAAGTTGTGGTACAAAAGCAAAGCATCGTTTGTGAACAAAATGAAGAAAAACTCTACAGATGCACTGTTCATCAGACAAGTTTGAACAAAGAAAATGGTGACGCAATCAGTCTCCTTGCCGTGGAACAGCCTACTTCAGTAAATGGCGAAAGATTAGGTGTGGGTCATTGATTTTAGCTAACAGGACAGCTGTCGTGTTTATTCTAAGGCTGATTGGGTCATTTGAATTCAACTTACAAGTGAATGTGTCTAGACGTTCGCATTACGTTATTCGGTTTTGCTTAACTGAAATTAATGAAGTAGTAGTCAGCATAGTTACCTCGCGAATATGTAACCAGAGTTCAAATCCGGGCCGTTTGAAGAACAGGAAACAGGCTCATTTGGTCCGTTCAGCTACCTTTGTTTCTTACGGTTTATATAAAATCTGTTGATTTTCTGTCATCGTCCGATGAGACCAAATTCGGTCGTTTAAACGAAACGCCATTACCTCTCGACTTATGCCTTCTCTCCGTTTTGCCAGGCGATCATTTGTTACAGAGAATCCACGTCAGTTTCTTCTGTTACAATTTCCTTTTAATGAACATTTTAGCAGAACACGTCAATTCCTTACACTGGTTACTATCAAGCATGTGCCCAGGCTACTAGCCCATACTGTTGTGCATCGATGGACCGACCGGCTGTCTTTACTTAATCGGTCACGTGCATAGCACGGGTTGACTGGCTGGTTGAATTATCTGTTGCAGCAGCACACAGATTTGATCAACAAACCATGGTCGATAAACACTCATTCAGTTGGGTTGGCGGCATCCGAGACGGATTAGCTTGTCACAGCGACCGAAGCCAAAGGACGCCTGCGCTATAAACCATCACCCCGAGTGGCTTGCGCTGCACCACTTGCGGTTCCACTCACACACCACGTATCCGGTGTAAACCCGAAGGAAT
>LUCH01007774.1:0-11120 GCA_013368495.1 Paragonimus heterotremus | reverse complement strand
ACACAAGCCCGACCACCTCGACAAGGTAGCAGTATAGGTCGGGATGGCAGTATAGGTCGTTGAAACTGCAACCCATCTTACATTGTTGGGATCCGTAGGAAATAGAAACGGTCTCAGTCCCAAGTGTGTTCGAGGATGTTGTCCTAGATCAACGACAGGGTGGAATTAACTTGGTAAGTTGACGATTGTTAACATGACAAAACAAGCTTTGAACCCGCATAAAGCAACGACAAAGATAATCGGATCTTAGACGACACATGGAGTAACACCGAGTATGAAAATCACTTGACCATAAAAGCCCGTGAATAAAAACGGTAACAGAAGTATTCGTTTAACAAAACTGAAAGAGGGCGTTGGATGCAATGCAGATTTAGGAAAGACATTTCCCTACTAATGTAATTAAAAGCGAAAACAAGTTGCCATTTTTTAAGTAACTAGCAATACAATCAAAGCAGGACAATGTAAGTCAGGACTGACGAGGTGAAATTCGTCGTATGCTTCCGAAGAAGTAACTGAGCCAGTCCTTTCCTTTTTAGTGGCTCGAGTTTTTGATCACAGATGTCAGGCGCTGAAGGAGAATGAGTTTTGACAACCAAACCATCAATAAATCTATTCTCCTGGATGCTAAGCCCTCCTTATAATTAACGAGACGATCGAACACATCGCCACTAACAACACATTGCTCCCGATCTCAAGAACGCGTATTACTAGGTTATCACGTGAGAACAAAAGCAGTTTACGGCTTCCGAGGCCTGCAGACGTTCTAACCAGTCCGTATCAGTTTTATCGGACTCCATTTAGTGTGACCAGCAAATTCACATACTTTCAACAGACCACCGATAATATAATGGCACGCGAGCATTTGAAGGACATTTGTCTGTGCAGACAATACTAACACGTGGAATAAATACCTCCGAATGTGATCACATACTTCAGAAGATCACAGAGATTATCAATGAAGCCAAAAGCACTACTGTTGTAAAGCAAAAGAAACCATTCAGTTATGAGATAATCAAAGACACCATTAAACCGGACCCAGCTAAGTCAAATCCTCTGTAGAAGACAGCTTTCCTCATAAATTAAAGCCGCAGTAAAGAGAGATGGAACTGTTCGCCTGCCATTCGCGGTAAGTGTCTTTTCCAATAAAACCCACGTTCTTTTGTACCTCTTCTCTGCTCAGCCAAGCAAAGGTCCTTAAGGCTTCAAATGAGCACTTATCAAAATTCTCCACCTGCACTGTTTGGAATAATACTTTTTACTCGTTAATGTAGATGCTTCTGAGGTCGTGATTGCCGCCACATCAAATCTAGACGGCCGCCAAATAGTTTTTTCCCCAAGTAACCTATTGCAAAGTAAGCGAACTTATTTCGCCGTTAAAAAACGTTGTGTTGTAGATAAACGAAAATGACGAAAATAAATGCTGGTAGTTGGAACTATTAACAGCCAAGTTTAATGCTGTGTAGCGACAGGGAAGAGAAAACCGAGCGGCAGATGCAATTATCCATAGTTGTAGGGGGGCTTTGTGAGGAATATCGGTTTGAAACTGCACGAATCACTTCATGATCCTGGCAGCTGTTGGTTTAATTTCATTAGGCGGGATAAGCTAGTCAAAAAGGTTGCACATCAGAACCGTGAGCCTATTGTTTGTGACTTAGTGAAGTTTGTCGTGGAACCTGTGGACGTACCTTATATAAAGCACGACGAAATAGCATCAGACAGGAAGAGGAGGGTACATTTGGCGCAAAGCGGAAGGTAATTATTAGCTAACCAACCAATCAGTGCAACTGGTTGTTCACTTTGCGGTGACTCGCACTACCTCGAGAGATGTACCGAGATTTCGACGAAGATTATTGGCAAAATACCACATAATACTAGAATGGAACTTATGTGGCATGTACCGGGAAGCCAACCACGTGGAGGATAATTACGGATGATCTCAAGGCCGCGCACTTGTGATGTGGTGGACGCCAATATCGCTTGTTGCACTCCGAGGCACATATCATCACTAACCAACATCTGAGGATGTTGCCTCCAACCACCGCTGCAGACAATTTTGTGACCTGTCCTAAAGTGACACTGACAATCATACTGGTTGCGCTGCGACACGCAAGACACACCATACAGACAGGTGTATTCTTGGACAATGGATCAGAGGTCACACTTATCCGGAAATCAATAGTAAAAAGCTTAGCAGTACGGTCAAAAGGACTCCCACAAAACACTCTAAGTCTATGCAGCAAATTGAACTCGGTTAGAGTACAGCCTGATGCGGAACCGGTCGACTTAGAAGCCATCGTGCATGTAAAACGGGCCTAGTTAGTTGAATGACTGTCAACATAAAGTAGTGTCGGCTCAACGAAGGACGAATTGTGACCCCGAGAGCGCACTGAGGATGTACAATTCTCCATCTGCTTACCATCCGGGATAGGTATATTTATCAGATCACACTAGGTTATAGAACAGGGGATCAGCAAACAAAGTATACCTTGGGTATTACGCACAACACCGGAGCGAGCGCCCGTGGGACCGGAAAGTCTACGCAAGGACCCTAATGTTGGTAGTAGTACCCTTCGGTTGTACGCTATATGCAGTGATATCCAGAGGTTGCACAACAATGAATTCCCGGACTAAACCCCAAGCGAAAAATGAGACATATCCATTGAGGGCCAGAAGGTGCTGATAAAACTGAGGCGTTCCATATACCTGAGAGACCGTCATTATGAGATCGCTCTTCCCTGGCGTACAGAACCGTCACTTTGACTCAATAATCAACCTGCTGTACTTCAGTATCTTTAAGCATTCCGCAGTCGACATCGAAGATATCCAAAATTATTTGAGAAACATTCCACAGTCGTTTATGATCATGTTGAAGCTGCTCCAATTGCTGATGATGCTACAAGTGGTGTTTACCGCACCACCAAGTTTCGCGGCGGTATAGAGCTCATAAAACATGTATCGCTTCCTACTGCGCCGCACGATATGTATTCCACCCCTTAAACGGTCAAGTACCCTTTAAAACAAGTGTGGTGAGCTTACTAGTTGGCATCTTGCTTAAGTCCAGACTAGGAACAGTGGAAACAACTGATAGTATTGAAGCCACGTTCCATAAAGAGCGAGTTCCAAAAAAGGATTGTAACTAATTGCAGCTTTTATGGGAACCAGAAATTAACTTGAATGGATGCCTTCAGGAATTCCGCATGTATGGTCCACTGTTAGATGCCTCATCTACCCCAAGCTAGGTCAACTTTGCATTAGGAAGAACCACAGCATACAATAGTGGTCGCTACGATACGGATGATGTCCACGAGATAGGGCGACGAATTCTGGGACGGAAACTGTTTATTTAGAACTTCATACGTGATGAAGGCGTTTAGATTGTCCAAACATAATGAAGAAAGAGTTCCAACTGGTAAAACGTATTAAGGACCTGTGATCCACGTCAGCACCATAAGAAGAGGACCATGGAGCCATGACAGTGCCACTCGATTTCCAAGTCCTTGGAATACAAAGAATACAGAAGTAAATCTTCTTTCATCTATATAACACCTATGACACTAACTGCGCACAATCTCCCACTACATTTGCGTAAACTTAAAGTAAGCTAAGATGACACCTTAGTTGGTGATGCGCCGGAATTGTGGAACCGAAAAACATGAGGCCCGCTGAGGTAGATGAACGTACAAGTGTTCCGTTATACACATTCAGTGAAATCAGAGCTACGGAGCAACACCATAATTGCCTACTGTTAGACGTTGTTGCATTACCACAGTCTAAGTTCGGGTTGTTCTTTTCCATGTGGTCAGTGTACCACTAGAGCTGTTCGGAGCTGCTCTTGAAGTGAAGTCACTGAACCACGAGTAAGTCGAATAAAGTAAACCAATTTCGTCCATCAATTTTTAGACGGATCCAATTACCGTACCCTACAGCAGCGGCAGCATCTTCGAAAGGTCTCCAGTATCTTTTGAACGCAGACTAGTAGCTTTTCATACCACACTTCTTACAAAACAATGGTGCATGTGGATGTAATGCGCAATCCGATAGAAATTGTGGAACGCAGCATTACTACAGATGACTATCAGGAGAAGTAAGGGGTGAATGTTCCTTCGTCCCATACCAAGATGTAGTCAATTGGCTTAGTGCCATGAAAATGAAGAACGGTTATCACCGCAGAAAACAGTCTGCGCTACCTAGTGAACAAACTATGGCTCCAGTACTCACGGAGGGGATTGAAGCGAATGTAGATCTCTTCACAATAACTTGGTCAGACAACTTTCAACATCGGTTTGTTAAACAAGGACGCGTGATGGAGAAGCGACGAGGTTGTACCTTCACCTATTTTAATATCAGGGCAATTCATATCAAATTGGGACATTTTTATCATTGAAGGATATACTGCCGTTCACAAAGCTGTATAGCGACAACGGTACGAATTTTAACTGGTCAGAAAAACAGGTCGAAATGTTATCCCCAAACCTGGATTGAGAACAAATCACTAGGACCTTTCTAACATGTGATTGTGACCAAAACCTCAGTCAAGGCAACCCATTGCGATAGTACACGAGGAAAGATTATTCGATCTACGAGGAATTTTACCAGTGAAACTACAATAACAACTAGCGTTACAAGAAGTCCGTCGTAAAAAGTTCCTGCAAGTTGCGAGAAGGTTAAACGATAGACCTTTAATTAAGTAGACAGATAACCTCAATATCCATAAAGTTTGTCCTCCAAATGAATTAATCTCGGTTAAAAACAATCCATCTATTTAGGTTCTGGACGCCGTGAACCAGAATCGTGTTAAGTGAAGATTGCGATGGACAAATTATTTTACGGATGTGGTCTGGAAAGCGGATACGGCTATATCTGCAAAACTGCTGACAATCTGGCGTCTGACCTCGCATCACTGGTTAACGAGTATATGCAGAGGTCGTTGGCTGAAGGCAGCTGTCGAAGACAAGTAGGGTGAAGACGGCCTGATGAAAGATGCTCTCGTACGAACACCTAGTGGAGACATTCGACATATCTGTAAACACGAAAAAACTGTACATATTATCTTACACCACCCATATTCACTGAAATACAGTTGATTTGCTGTTTTTCCTTCCAACTTTATCGAAGTTTTCTCACCACTTGTAGTCCACTTGGTCCACAAGTTTGGCTGATATATTTTCGGTGCCTGATTCTGCGTGTCCGTGGGCTATTTTCCTCGGATCCATAGTGGCACCACACTGATATTATTTAGTACAGAATCCTCACGAACTGGACAGAAAATTTCTAAACGTTGATAAACACCGGATGCATAAATTCAGGCAAAACGGTTGTCAGTATGCAGGTCGAACAATTACTTCCAAGAAGTACTGTTCTGAGTTATTGTTATGCATCCCCATTGCATAAATCTTTCTTCTATTCTCCCAGCCCCCTGCGCAAAGAAACCGTTGAGACATGAATTGCGAAGCGAAAAAAACTGTACGGAAATCGTCTTTGAAGGGAGCCAACACTTATTTTTCTTGTATGGATGCATTACCACTGAGATAACAAAATCGATTCTTTTCACTCACCTTAAACTAAGACATAAGTTCATGGTCACCAAATCCAGAATGTACAGCGGTGGCTTGAGATGTTTGGTGAAATGGTGGCTAATCGAGCTCAATGTCGTGAATGTTATCATTTGTCCGAGTTGTCTGTGAAACGAGTGCACTTAATAACGCGGGGAAGTGAAGGCCGTAAGGAAGCAGTCTTGCTGATGCTTTATTTTCACCTGTAACTCGGTTGTTTGTTTACAAGGTGTAGGCACCTTGATGCTGAATGTTTAAATATAGCCGTGGCTATGTTCTTCCAGTAGTTAGGTTCCTTCTCGTCCCTTTTTTCTTCTCCTCTCCTCTGCAAGGTTTTCTCTTTTCCTCATGATTGTGTGGCAGTTAAGCATCAGCGTGAACCACTGATGTATGGCTGTCTGTGATGATAATGATGATGATGAGTATTCGCTCCTTGAAAGCAGAAGATACAGAGTCCCGTATAGGCTCCGTCACATTTTCACTCCACGGCAGTATCAAGACACGATCGATTCTGCCAACAAATACGCTCCAAATATGTGTCCAGTCTTACTTCGAATACATCACCCGATTCCTCGTCCACCACAGAACACGGTCCAACAGTTGTCTATTCTACCGGAGAAGCATTGGACTGCAGGCGTCTTTTGTGTTGTCTGCATCCTCAGTGTTAATTGGTATCCACATCTGGTATCGTCATTTCTGAGATAGAACTCCGCGCTCAGCTCCGAACTCATTTCTTCTCAGTATTTTGCCTACTAACAGGAAATCTCCCCGCATGCAACTTTACGGAAACACAGCAATATAGTCTATCTCTATAGTTCTTCCTATTCATTCCAACCACAATTCTCGTGGCTGCACTCCGAACTCCCCTCAGTTTTCGCAACTCTTTCTTGGTGCAGCACATGCTGACGCGTGTAATAAGAAATCGGTATGAATTCGTCGCTTCTTCGTTTTAACTGTTTTTTTTCGGTGCCGTAGCATCTAATCTAAATCCTGTAACGTGTACAATATCAGATGAGTTTACTCAACTAGTACATATCCGTGACTACAGTTTGTCACATTTTTCAATCATACGTTTAGTCGTATTCTACCGTAGTTAAACACCTATCTGTTGTTATATATTCTCAGCGGCTATCCTGCCAATGCTTCGACTGATATCCGCCTCTGTGGCCGTTCAGACTGTTTTACTAAAGTGGTTCGGGGTATGGACTGTAAGACGTGTCATGAGTCATACCATATGACTAACGGCAGAACAGTAGGCAGCATTAAAGAAGAGTGAGCTGGAAGTCGGTTGCATAGCATATAGCTTTACTAGCGCAAGCAAATGTTGAGCAGCGACCCTCCGAGAACTTTTCAGGTTCAAGGACGACAAGAAGTGGTCAGAACTACCTGCCACACATAGTCTGCTCCTCCTGCCGAAGAAACTCATATGAGAAGCTTTTACTCCTTTCATCCACTACCACTTCTATTTTGAGGTCACCCCATGATGACATGATTCTAAACTGCGTCCACACTAACTGCCTCAGTTTGATGAACAAACCACCAGAACTTAGGCGGCTGGCATATGATAGACATCCTCACGTTACTGCACTTACCGAAACGTGGTTGGCACCTGAAACTAATGATAGTAAGATCACTATCTCTGGCTATTCTGTTTTCCGTGATGACTCCCAAAGAGGGCGCGCGAAGTTGTGGCTGTTTATTTTCGCCTAAACCTATTCCCACCTTTCGCGCGCAACGCTGACACATCCCTTGATATGTGAGATGTTATTTGGCAGCAGGTCAGACTCCGTCGCCAAGACTCGCTGTTACTAGGACGTCGGGCTTTTGTTTCGATGACAATACCCATTTATTTCACCTCGACACTTTCACTTCACTTTAGCACATCTTCGATCTACTCGCTGTGGGTGAATTCAACGCTCCAAGAATGGTCTGGACTAATCACAGGCGTGTTTCTTGGAAAAGTGTTGATACAGAACTATCCTTGATAGCAATGCAGAGACCTACGACTGAGCACATCCATACAACCCACAAAACACCGTCCAGGACAAATAAATTCTTTGTTGGACCTCGTAATCACTGACGCGAGTAGGTAACGATTTTATCTCCTCGTGGGTACAATGATCATCTAATTCTGATGTCCGATTTCCTTTGCAACTAGATACAAAAACACAACTAGGAGTAACCGACTCGCAACTTCAACCGGGCCTACTTTGATGGCCTGAGAAACTATCCTAGAACGATTTTCATAGGGTCAGGCCTGACGGCCTTGGACTTCCAACCGATCAAAGGTATGATTAACGAAGCAGACAGGTTGCACGTGCCACGCAATTTCATCGGATGTTGCTCACGATCGCCCCTACCATGAGGCATTTGCAGCTTCCTCGGCCTACATGACAACTATTCGCGATACATGCTGGTATGACTGAGCATGTCGAGGCGTTTATCAAAGTTCGTAATCGATGCAAATCAGTAGTCTGCTGTGAATACCTTGTAGCACAATTCAAAGCGCCGCAACTGGCGCAACAAAACAAAAGCTCTCTTCTCAGTTGCATGCGTCATCGGCGCAAGAATTCTCCCTCAGTCTAATCTTTGCGTCAAGCAAACGGCGAGGTTACCTCTATAATACACAAGGTCGCTGTTGTCCATAATACATCAGCACCAACTGCATCCAGCTTACCGCCACAGACATTCCAGCGACCCATTCTATCAGCAGAATTATCGATCAGCGATGCACAGGGTATATGTTTAAAGTCTAACCTATTCAGTTCGATGGGCTGAAATCAGATTCACCTAAAAAATATTGGAAAAATCACTCTATGTACTCGCAAAACCATTTCATTTCTTTAGGCTGACGCTGTCTGAAGGTACCATCCCAGCTGAGTGCAGTGGGCAATGCCAACTCCTATTTATAAATCAGGTGACTGACATTCACCCGCAGGATGCCGGCCAGTTAGTCTAGCGAGTTCGTGTAAGATACTAGAACGTCTCATGAAATGTGTCGTACTAAAGCATTTCCTATCCAATAATCTGGTTTTATGGCCCAGCACAGGTTTCTAATACAACGGTCCTCTGCAACCAACACGTTTCGCCCTAAAGGCCAAGCACCACGGTCTCATTTCCGATTTCTCCAAGGCGTTTAATCGAATGCCTCGCGGCCCACACACATAAACTAGAGGTATACGGCGCTCAGAGTGAGATTCTCCGCCGGGTAGCCTGGTTGACGAGTAATCGAACTTTTAGGGTTGAAGCGAACTCCGTCGTCTTTTCTGCACCCATTTTAAGAGGTATATCTCAAAGTTCTGCTCTTAGTCTTGGGACCTTCAGCTTAAAAAGATGCAGCGGTAGTCAAAGTGGACATAAATAAAAATCTTATGATCTACCTATCGTCCACCCTATCATCCTCCTATCTTAATGAAAAGAGAGTTAAGGAGGGTTATGCTGTACTAAGCATGGTAAAGTGAACATTCCCCCGGTACAAACAAGAAGGCGTTCCAAACACTTTGTGAGGTCTGTGTCCGACTTTTACTTGAATATGCTAACTCGGTGGTGTTTACTGGCCTTACAAAAGAGAAAACTCTGCTGGGATGTATTCAGCAAGCTGACAGGAAAATAGTAATAGGCCTTCGAAACTTTACTCGCGAGTTTCGGCTGGAAATTATTGATCTCTACCCACTCCAGTACCCAAAGCTTCGTTGTGAATGTCACCTCGAGATTAAAACTTGAGGCGTGTTTAGACTGTCATCCTGTTTCCCGGAGTGACCATTAAGATGATCTGCTACAGGGTACTGTACATATTTTCATATTGCGCTTTATTTTTATATACAGTTTTTACCACTTTTCCTTGTACAAAATGAACTTTACTTGTTTGAATTGATTCTGTGTGGGCTATTCGGCTGTTGCGTTTTGTACTGAATATTGGCATTTATACCTTTTTGTTGAGTTAGTCCCCTACACTGCGTTGTTTACTTTATAGTTCGCTGATGACACCGTGAAAGCGGTGATACACCAATTTTTCGATTATAACTTTCCAAGACATAGGATGACAACGAAATTGATTCGGGAAACACGAGAACCCAGCGTTATATAAGTGTATCAAACACTGAATCCGCCTCGCCGTACGCCAGGACTGGTCTAACGCACATAAGGCCGCAAGGGTACACATGCGACGAAGTACATGTTTGTACTGGATCTTGTATGTAGATAAGGGAGGAACCACAAAAACTTAAGCATCAATGTCTAAATGCATAGGTGTCAAAGACTGAATAAATTATTGTAGTTGATGCACGCCCATTTGATGTCCGAAGTTCAGTGAGGCTGGTCGTGATCGTAGCTGGGACCCAAGGAACATTGATATATGCATTAAGGGACTTACCTTGCCAGGTGGTCCACCTGTTGGTTGAAACCACTCGTGACTTTCTGCTACATACGGAGTAAACACCAACAAGCCTAATTTATGCTGACCGGACCAGTAGAGGGCGAGATCTACAAACGCCCCTCGGTCCCCGATTGGTTAGCTGTATATTGCTTTCCTACATTGTGATTGGACAATTTTTCAAGTAATTACAATTAGTGGTCAATGGCAAGTTGGGTGTAAACAGAGAATGGGTCCAGCTTCAGGATATCTTTGGAAACTCTGTGATTTTTCATTAGTTGATGACAGGGTTCCGTTCGGGTCACACGACCGGTTAGCGCGGGTAATTCAAATTGTGTTTGAAATGTTTGCGCTGTTTGTGGTTCCGTTGCTGCCGACTTACAAATGAAACCGTCTTTCATGTCCCCATTGCATTTTGGATAAGTCAAAGGAAGGTGGCGATTGGACTGAGTTGACATCAGGACGTGATAAATCATCAGCCAAGATGTTAGCGTCACCACGTAGGTGTGGGATGTCTGTGATGAATTGGGAGATATAATCCAGACGTCTGATTGCACGCGGAGAGCACCGGTCGGGTTTGGAGTAAAATGCAAATGTCGAAAGTTTGTGGTCTGTTTGCACGACAAATTGTCGGCCCTTCAAAAGGTGCAGAAAATAACGGATCGTCGAATAACCCGCCAACAGTTCGCGTCCAAAGGTGCTGTACTTAACTTGTGCTGATTGAAACTCTTGGGAGAAAAAGGCTGAAAACGTTGTTCACCATTTACGGATTGTTCTAAGACTGCGCCGACGGCAGTATTTGGTGCATCCGTAGTGAGAAAGAGACGGGCGTTCGGATCGCAGCTGATGAGGCACAGTTTAGTGACGTGTCACTGGGCTTTCTCCGCTGCCTAGAAGGCTGTCTTGGCTTCTGGTAAGAGTTCGATTGACTAACCTTTAGAGTCAGTCGGGTCTGTGAGAGGTATTTAAACGTCCGCACAATGGGGGATGAAGCGTCGATAATAGTTAAGTATCCTGAGTAATCGTCGGGGTTGGATCATCGTAGTGGGGATCAGAAAAGTCGGAATAGACTCAATTTCGTCTGACAGTGGTGTGCTGCCGGTTCGGTCAATGTGATTTCCCTGGAAATCCAATGAATTAACTCCGAAGGCACACTTGTCAGTATTGATTTTAATATCGTATTGCGCGAAATCGTC
>LUCH01007773.1:8702-23754 GCA_013368495.1 Paragonimus heterotremus | reverse complement strand
CGAGGGCGGCTCCACAAATACTGATGTGTACATTGGGTTGAATGAGAACATTTTCGGCTCATTAAGAAATTCGTCTGTGCTGGACGCCTTGTGATAGTTAAAGAACTTAAACCCTAGTGAGTCTTCTTCCAATGGTATAAAAATGCACAACAGATGCTTGAAGGCGTTCTTAACGTTGAGTGGCCGATTCAACGCTGTTGTTGAGAGACCGCAGTCCAGTGTTGTTGTCGTTTGTATGTAGGATCACTTAGTTTCGCCTGTTGCCAGTCCACATCTGCAACCTGTTGCTTCTGTTGAGAACTCCTGATAATGAGGTCGATGAGTGGAATTAAACTGATGCAAAAGAGTGACAAAATGATCAAAATCAGTGAGTATTAGAATATCATCGACATACCGCTTATAAAGCAAAGATTGGTCAATATAATCCGACAATCCATCTTCGACCATTCCTGAATGATGTTTGCTAACTGACGTCCACTGTAGTGCCAGGACTATCTTAGTCTTGTGTGCAGTTTTAATGCATGGTCACGAAACCTGGTTTATTCGGTGTCTGTTTTCCGGCATTACTGTCACTGAAGCATTAGCGACGTTTGGTAGAGACAGCAATGACGAAATTTTCCCGTTTTCGGGACGGCAAGATTTCTTCAACCACAAAAAATAACGATCTCGTCTCATAAATTGCGTTGGACTTGACGCACCTAACAAACATCTACTTACCGCTTGTCATTTTGCGCTTAGTTCGGGAGGCTGAAAGTGGCAGTCTAGTGAACATGTACAACTGATGTTACGGACAACAAGGAACCGACATTAAGACTTGATTCAGCAGAGGTTTCTTGGTCTGCTACCTGCGATTCTAAAGAGTGGATACTGTCTGATAAGTTGAACAACAAAAGTAAATAACGTTGGTGTTACCAATTTCTGTGTGCACCAACATCTCCATTATTCATTGATTTTGCTGTATTACATACCAATTTTCTCCCCTCTTATCTGTTGTGACATGTTCGCCGCTTCGCGCAGCTGTTATTCTATACCTTAAACTGAAAGACAAAAGATCATTCACTGTCGATTACGGAACATGTGAGTGGGGTCAAGTCAACGTCTCTTTAATTATTTTGTTTTATTAGTTGACATTAGAACCACTTTAAACAGATAATTTTTTGGAACAGAATGTGCAGTAATCTCAAAAATTGCATCAAATTGAATTCCCAAAAAGTGACCAATGTCAGCAACAAAAAATCGACGGTTATAGGTACATTACAAAAAAATCACCACTGGAGAGCCATTGGATTGATGATCTCCACGGGTGGAACTGAGCGATAGGAGGTCCGTAGATTGCGACGTTCGACATCTTCTGAAAGCAAGGCGTTGTACATTCGTCGCACATTCGAATGTGACTGCATGGGCTCCAGGGCGGGCAACTGAAAGTATAATTCTGTCACCACATCTGATGCGTTTTTCAGTTGGCCACCGCCATTCAGACAACCTAGGCGGGGAGGAAACCAGCGTGGACAATGAGAAGCGGAGGGCCAGAACAAGCTGGGCTTTAATGAGTGTGTGCAGCGTGTTTCACACCAGTAACACAAACAATAGAATTCAGAAAACAGAGAATTATCAGATGATGATTTTCTCGATACACATATCAATTTGCTACTTTACGAAGTTGTAGACTTACAATCAGTTCATTTTAAGGTCAACAAAGTGTCAGTGTAATTATTGGTTCTCTCATTGTGTCTGTAGTGACAAATCTGCGTCTGGGACACCCAGAAAGGCAGGTTATAAATTAATTTATCCGCCTTCCACAAATTCGGCATTCACAACAATATATCATTCATTAAGAAGTGAAATCTATGCAATCAATTTGTATAATTCCTTAAGTCCAAAGGGCAACAGCAGTGTTTACATTGGTAATTATCTAGACCTTCCAGTCGAAGCCGATAATCATCAAAGATTCGATGTTTCATAGTACTACAAAACAACTTCACTCTTTCGCATCCACAAGGCATAAAGATGTCATCCGATTCGTAACCGACAGAGAGAATAAGATATGTACCAACGTAGTCTCTGCAGAGAATTCTCAAACTAAGGAGAAGTTAGTCGCCAACAACTGTGCAGACACCGCGCTATCGAAAGCATTACTAAAAGCAAGTCTATTGAAAAGGAAACTCAAGAGACCACAGGAAAAGCGGGTTAGTGTGGCGTATTATAATCTTGAATGTCGATTCTGGATTAATCCGAAGACCGGTGGCCAACTTATATCTTACGATAAATGAAGCCGAAAGTTTGAGCGATTTCGGAACGAAAGAGAGGTAATATAAAATTTACAAGTATTCGTCTTCTTACTGCTATAGTAAAAGTTCTGATCTCTTATTCAACCTGTCTCGTTAACTAATCCTAATCGCATTAATCATGAACTCCTCATGTATATTAACAAGGTCTTCTCAACAATATTTGCCTAATTTACTGAAATGGTGGCGAAGTCTAGCGTTTACATATGGCTCGGTTGATTGACTGCAATGCATGAACATCTTGATGTTGAATGTCTGAGTATAGACAATTTTCACAAACTCAAGTGAAAATGTGACATACATTCATCATAGGTGAAAAAGCTTTTCAGGACCGTTGTACATTCTGTAATGGTTGCACGAATATCTCACTCAGTGATCAAACAAATTTAGTTGCAAACCTCTGGATTCGCTCACACCGACAGACAGCAGACAGACACAAATGACCACACGTAACATCAATGATTACAGAGTCTAAGACCAACGCGACACATACAAGCACGCGAATTAGGTTGGCCAAATGACCAACCAAGAGAAAATGAAGTACAAAATCACCAATACGTCAATAGGAAGCCAGAAATTTCCCACAAGTCAAAACAACGAGGGAGTGGAAAAAGTTATCTTAATATATGCCTTTGAGAGTAAACAAACGGTATTGACAACAGAGAAGAGATCGGATTTGGCTGACATATCGAATCGATCGTTTGATGTTCATAAATCATTTAACCATATCTTCGGTGATTCCCTTTTCATTCGTTGTGATGAGCTGGTGTTCAAACGCGTTAACAAAATGGTCCGTTTGACCGTTTGGTTGAGGATGATATGATGAATAATGGACGTGTTCACCGCTGTGCTACGTACGAAACTGGTCAAAATGCACAGACATGAATTCTGCACCAATGTCGGACAGGAGTACATCAAGAATTCCGAAATGACAGAATAGTCGGTGAAGCACCGAAATGGTGTTGGTCGTTCTTGCACGCTCCCGCAGAAATGTTCCCAATCACACAGAGTGGGCGACAACTAAAATGAGATAATTGGTTCCACCGAGTGGACCAGCGAAACCAACACGCAGGCAAGACCAGGATACGCTCAGTGAGGTCAGAACTGTAGTAGAACTTCCATTGGATTCTTACCAAAGTGGGATAAACCCTGAACCATTCCTTTTATCACACCATCGTTTTCAGGTCAATAAACAAAACATCACGCTGGGGACTTAGTGATACCAACCTACGGATGAGCTGAGAGGAACGGTTTAACCACATCTTGGCGAAGTGCTACTGGAACAACTATTCCATATGCAACTAGAAGACACGAATTGATCACCGATAATGATTCACAATGCGAGAAGGGCCGATGAAGCTTTTCCACTCGGCTGAGATGTTGGCCAAATTGAAATTCATATATAATGCATCCTGAAGACAGAACGCTATCTTAATCGTACTTCGTTCGAAACAATCGTTGATGTAGTTCACAAACACAAATACTTCTTATATACAAGGGTAAAGGTGCTAGTTTCCACAAATTGGAAAAAGTCATTATGGACTCTCCCAGAAACACCACTCAATTTCGTTAAACTGAATCATATTTCAGGAGTATGTAACAGGAAACGAGGCTCTTGAGCTTGTGTGCCATATACACAAGAATTTGCCCCAACACAATAAAACCGGCATTCAGTGGATGCAGTCGGAGTTGTGTGAGTGATTTGGTTAGTACACTGACAAGATTACAAATGAGGATTACAAATGAAGTAGTGTAAACCTCTACGTATCTATAGATTAAAAGTAATTTAATGGGACAAATGCTTTCCAAAATCCACCACTTAGTCTCATCTTCAAGTGTAATACATTGACAAAGGCGATAGATGTTCGTGCATAAACCGATGAAACAACGATTCCAATGGCATCAGACAACCCAAACTGTCCGCTGGATTATCGGATAAGCTGACTCACACGGACTGAAATTCAATGCTCGAGAGACAAAAAATGAAAACAAAAAACAGCATGTGGAGAATCGAACCAAAAAGAAACAGTTGGAAATGTGACACAAAGAACCAATAAGAAATGATCAGCGTAAGGTACAAAATTCAAACGGACTCCATGAGACCAGACGAAAATGGTCTTTCTAGGTTAGTGGTCCTTTCTGGCATGGATTGCTATATATACGCATGCATAAAAAATATAGTCAAAACATTCGGCTGACACTAGTAGTACTACACAGGAGCCGCGGCAAATAACACCGATATGATCAGAAGCACAGGCGAAAAAAATTGGAGTGTAGCAATTTCGTGGGCTTATGCTTAACATCCCCTGCCCATGGAGTCTATGTTTGGGTTCCTCTTCATTAATTCAAGCGGTTCGATGAAAGGAAAACCATGCGCTCCCTGTTACTTTCATGAGCACAATCGACGGCGACAGTCGATGAACAGGAGCAAAACCGGTACATTAACCTGCATAATCTATAGGGCTTCATTCCGCAAACCATCCAGTGGAATATATGAAACGGCCAGCACAGGAAAGATGCGTAAGCCGAACAAATGACCACGATCAACAACGAATTTCGTTCGTATGGCACACATTTACAGAGCACTTCGAGTTTTGAAAACGTTTGCTGAACAATGAATTGAGGTTTGGCAATACGATTCGATGAAGCATACAAAATAAAACAAACTTATGTTTCATGAAAGCGTTTGCCCTTATGTGTCATCTATGTATAACAATCATTTCAAGTGTCTCTGGTTTATCATAACAGTGCACAGGGCAACTGGATAATGATGTTGAAAAATAAAACACAATGGCCGTCGTGAAATTTGTTCGAAAGAATCTCAGGTCGAACGGTAGAGGGACGTAATTCTGTTTCACAGGTGCTGTATAAACTTGTAAAGATGAAGAAAAGCTTATGTGAGCATAAATCGGGTAACATGATTGATGCCGTTGAACTCAAACGTACCTCCGGGACAGGCCATGACTTCCACATAATCGAAAGGGTACCGGGGTTGACGTCTTTGATTGCCAAAAGAAGACTGTGAAACACAGTTCGCTTTGTGAGCAGTTTTGAGCGGTTGCACAATATTCTGAATATTACGAAATCCGTTCGCCACTGCAAAAGCCAGTAAAGGAGCAGGTTGCGCTTTGGATTGACGATAAGGAGTACGACTGGTTGTATTCAAGTGAAGCAGGGCTTTTTGAGCATTATCGCGATCGACAACAGATGCAAACAACAACCATTCCTGTTAATCAAAGGTAAATTGAGAACACAAACGGTATAACACGTGGTGAGATGTTGCAGAGAGTAGGAGAGTACGTGCAAATCAATCCAATCGAAGGAACTGTAGGTTAGACCTACATCAGTTATGGAACCATTGAGATACCTACAGGGTTATTTAGAATTCTAAATCACAAGAGACCTGACGAAGGGAATAGAGTGGGCAAATAATGAATCTGCCTATCAAAGTATTTTGACTGGTTTTTAGTGAGTCCAAACAAAATGGCTACTCATTACAATCGCGACAAAGACTAGAAGCAATTCCTGAATACTAGTATTATAAGTGTTAATGACAGACTGCGACAGACTTTACGCAAACACCCAAATATCTGTGGGGGAAAATTGCCTATCTGGACAGAAATAGATCACGACACATTTATTCGTTCAAATGCACGGAAATCAGTTGTGAGTAACGTTCAGCGTAGGTTAGCTGGTAGGAACTTCGTAGACTACATGATCATATAGAGGAGGGTCAACTGCGTGGTCCGTAGTGAACGGATGTGTAACGACCGTGCTGTTGGCAAATTTGATCAATCCACTCTCGATCCACGCTGGACGACGTTCTCCGCTGTGTAAAGATAGATGTATAGTATTCAGACTAACACATTTCGCTGTGCAACACCAAGAGAACAAGTGTGTAAACAAAGATAGGTTGATAATGGCTAATCTATCTTTCAAATTCAGTATCAGCAACGAGGAAGTAGTGCACTATGCAGTGTTATAGCAGGGAGTGTGCGTTTGAAAGACTGATAGAGTTGATGCCTAATTCTGTTTGTCGCAACAGTACATACAAATGGCGGATCAATGCAGCTTGCTTCTCCATTATGATTACTGGATCTTGTGGTTGGATTGTAGCCCGGTTCTAACTTAGATGAAGACGATGACAGCCGGTTTTCGGTAACGCATTTATGAATATCTTCTGGTCTGTGTCAAACATACCTAGAGATTCGATTATCATCATTCATCGGCAAGAACTATTAAAGTATACAAATTGTGAGGTTCACAGTGTTCGGTGCCGTCAAGTTTTACTTGGATGCTTTTCCAGGATTACACTTTTCGGAACGAATTTGTGTTACAGAAGCTGGTGCAATGAAGGGATGAGTCCGATTGAGTGCTGGAACAAACAGTTGATGTATCACTTTCTGATTCTAGTAAAAAAAGCGATTAACCGAATAGTCAACACAGTAGACCAGCAGTTAGACCAGAAGAACTGTCTCAGTGAGTTCACTTATCTTAAACAACCGTGAGGATGGACATTGCAGTCCCCTTTTGAGGGATATAGTCGCTGAAACGCTGTAGATATCATCAGTAACAAAACATCAGTACTTCAAATTGGCATATGACTGTCATACAGCCACGGAAGGCAAAAAGCCTCTGTTTAAAAGTGAAAGAAGAGGCAGTAACAGGACTTAATCTCTAGCAGAACAACTATATGCACACTCACACACACACAACACAAAGATGTCAACATTTGTTCATTCATCCCTCATGTATACCTGACCAAACGGTACTGTGGCTTGGAATGTCGTTCATCGTAACAATGACGAAGAATAACCTGGGAGAAGAAGCATTAAGACAACAGAAGAAACAAAACCTAGTCTAGGTGAAATCAAACAGATGATTTGACAATGTAGTCAATATACGCACGACACTGACTACTGCACACTGACACATCGGACAGCGTTTTGAGGACCCTAACAGAGAATTCGAAGCCAACTAACTTCGCACAACAGGAGACAGTCAGGGCTTTCTTATTTCGTGACCATGACGTTGCGCGACCACTCCATGGTTTTAATCAACCGTTGGTGGTATTGGTAAATGATATTCAGTGAGGCAAACGCTCGGCTGGTATACAAATCAAGTCGCCCAGCTGAAATAGAATGTGTACTTGTATTATTTGCGCGAGAAGTTGTGTTTACAAATTCGTTTTGAACGACCGCCAACGGACAGTTGTGATGCTTGTGTTTAGCCCACCTGCTGCGAGAAAAATGAAGGGAAAAACGTTGCAGGCCTATTCACATCTTCATTAAAAACAGGCCACGTTATCGAACAACGCTGCAAAGTATATGGTATACGAATATCATACATCCTTCAATTTGGCGACAGCCGGCCAACATGTCATCAGCAGCGATACAAGATGATGAAATAGTGCTATCCAAGCATATGAAACAACTCAATGTCCTAAGCAGATTGACTGCAACAAAACGCGTGATAGAAGAAACACCCTCTAATTGATCTTCCATTTTGTATCCTAAAAATACAAAGCACATTCCATATAGGCCGATCAATTCACACACCTTAACCAGCAAGCCCCGCATACCGTCTACAGAAGTGTCAAGCAGAAAGCTAGTATCCACATAGTCTATATCGATCAACTTAGTGCCAAGAATAAAATCCCTACCCAAGAAGCGGGATTACCCTGATACATTTTACAACGTGTCGCACATACCGAAACTGGGTGTGAAGGGAAATACAAGACATTTCTCGTGAACGCGACGCGTAGTGGTCAGCACTCGAGATAGTTGCTCATAAGCCCTCACTTTGCTTACAGATTGACCGTACGATGTTCCTAACGAAGTAATATAAATTCCCGATATTCAGATAGTTGAAAAACATAAGAAAAGTAGGAAAGAAAGCAATGCAAACACATGCAATTGATAGCACTTAACCAAAGATAGAGAGACAGAGTATAAACCAAAGTCTGTTAAAAAAAATTAAAGATGATACAGATTCTAGCCACGGGTATAACAACTGTCTCACGGAAATGTGCACTCACTCCACGCCTATACCCAAACTTTTTTTAGCACGAGCTTGGATACCAAAGAAAGGACTGTAAAACAATCAAGTTGACAGCCGGCTTAACTGACTTACTTGTAAATCCCGATTGTGCAGCTGACGAACAAGTACGTGTTCGTCCAATTGGGGATCATTGACCAACCGTATTCCGAATAGCTCAAAAGCGGCTCGACAAAAGATGACTGAGGCATAACCACCGGAACCGGTGCCAATGTGGCGATACATCGGAACGAACTTGGAAGAACAGTCGGGTGGGATTGTAACCACACCGCATAGATCAATCAACCTTAGAGGTATACACAAGAAATGCACACTCTTAAAGGTAACGTCAGTAACTATTCCACTCAAGTTGATGGGAAATGCAGTCAAACTAAATAACGGTAAGTCGTGAGACATGCACGACAATATGGGATACAAGTTAGCAAGCTGTGAGAGGACAAATGAAACATAAAGTGTGATTGGGTTTACTAAAACAGAGTGACCGGAGGATTTTTCTGATTATATTCTCACTTTCCATACGTGCAATTACCTGATCGATCATCAGTTAAGACAATAGGAGAAAAACTAAGTCATAGTGATGATAACACTATCAATTGTTGCTGTTCAGTCAAACAAATATCACAGAATGTTCATCACGCACAAACGCCAGTCGGCCAATGCACTCACACAAAAGTAATCGGTGTGACAGAGGACCAGATGACAACCCTAGAACATGACCTAAACACTCAAGTCCATGCACACGCACACACACACACACACACACACACACACACACAATGAGCAAAAGAACTCGTCTCACAGTCGATACCAAATATATGCAACCTAAACGCATCATTTATTATTTTGCAGTGTCAACCAAAAACAGCGACAGAATGTAGACATCGATGGTCATATACCTCAAAACGGTTCACAGCTCCCAATGTGATAGATCAGGTTTTGCAGTTTTAAATTAATACAACAATCAAAGTCACCCTATATATGCAACGTCTACGATTCCTAATATTTCTCTCGAAAAATGCCTCCTTCTAACAGGACGATTTTGACCAATCTGAATGAACAGAAAATCTCAGGGCAACATAGAAGTAAACTTCAAATTTCTTAGCCACCCGACTTTTAGTCAATTACGCTTACTAGTTATTTGACTGCTATTTTCATTGACTATCTTCTTATCTTCTGGTTCGGAAATATTTATGGGTCATCACGGGCCGTATACATATCAGAATATGCTTCGTTCTGTCACACAAGTTGTCTGTCGGAACGCACCGACCTTTCGTAGTCGTCTTTTGATTTGACTCGGGAACGATCAGCGGGTTGACGTGCGTCACTCTTCACGACAGAGGCCTGTCGTTTTATACCACGATAAAAAAATTCCTGTTCCGTCTAACACTCGGCTAAGATGGATTCATAGTAACCGCAGACACAATGAGCCCACAACCCAATTAAAAAAAACAGAAACACCAAGTCAAAAGAACGCATTAAAACTGGTAGGCTGGCGAGCGCGGCTGAGTACCCAAATTTATGAGAGTCGGCGTCACTGATGATCATTATGCCTAGAGCAGGATGACGATGGTAGGGTGTGAGTAATATGCATAAAGGTATATATGGAGTAACGAAAAAACCCATATGCAGTTGACTATCAATTCGTCAAAGCTCAACACAATCGCCTTTTTGCCTCTAACTCCATTATAGTTGTCCATAACCGATTCAGAAAAGCAGTAGTCCAATCCAAGGAATGCATCTTCAAAGCGCTGGCGAGGTGACCACGAGAATAGAAAGGTAAGCGGTGCATTTGTAAATATTCTGGTCACTGTTTAAAGAAAAGGTGTGATGAATGCGTGTATGCTTGTACTTTCTTTCTTGATCTAAAGATGATTTGATACATTTGCGAGGAATATGCATAAAATCCTTTGGGAGTCAATCCTCGTTTTTTCTCAAATAACAAGTATCAAGTGGACTGGCTGGTTTATGGGGATATCGCTGCAAGTCAATGACAAGTAGTTTTGATATTCTGAAATACACAGCCAACGATGGTTCAATCATGTTGTTCCTATGGAATGTCTATCACACTGTGTAATATTTCGTGTGATCACTGGTGATTGCAAGGAATCGCAAAATGGCCAGGTCAGAATGTGAGTGGGGACGCTCTGCTGAACAAAGTCAATATGTATTCATTCCCTCAGTGGTTATAAACCTGATCACCGCTCAATGTAACAGACAGGAAAAACGCTAGAAGACAAAACATGTTTAAAAAAGGTTAAAGGTTAAAAAACAAGACCAATCAACTTAGGAACAGTGAAACTAGCCACATCGTTGGATAGAAACGTTTTTGCAATCTGGTAGCAGGCCGCCTACACTAGTGTCCGCACCTGTAAGATAGCTGACTCACTGTGAAGCTTCATCTTATCGCTGAAGTCATTATCGTCTACTGGCATCTTTCTCATAAATTCTTTTTTATCAATTAACTAGTCCACTATCACTGTGACAAGCTTGTCACATCATAAGGTCTTTCTCATGTTAGATTTTTAAAAAATACGTCAGTCATGGATGTGACTGAAAATGTGTGTAAGTGCATATTTAGTCTACAATGCTGTAGTGTGGAGCGGATAGAAACAAGCAAAAATGGCACAATCACGAACGTGTGCTCAGAAGATCACTTTGAACGTCAGAGCAATCATAAGCCAGCGCTCAAAACAGAGATTTGTTCGACGGAACAACAATACAGACAAACAGAAAGATTTCGTCAACAAAATCGAACAATCACGTTAAAAATGACGGGACAGTTGTGGTATGCACGCAAACTGAAGATCGAATCCGATCGTTTGCAAAAAACCGTCACGTGCCGTTCCATCAAACACTCACATAAAAAGAACTCACTCGGTCAATCGCTTATGCAGAGCCACGTCCAAATCTGGAGGACCTAGAGGACAGTCATGTATAACTGTTTGACTATCGTGAGTGGTATCTTCAGCATATCGCTTGCAAGTATTTTCGAGCAAATCAAAGAGCTCATTGGTAGCCAGCACGAGATCAACGTCCGGAACCAAGCTTTCTTCGTTGGCAGGTGAAGTGCTGGAGACCGTCGCGAATTCCGATCGAGAGGCCTCTAACTTTTTGTCAAAGCAGGGCATTACAGAGACATGATAAATCGAATGAGGATCGCCACTTTTAAGTAATCGACCGGTGATCTGCTGTGGTGACCGCACGGTCGACAGATGTGGGACAATGGAGAACGAGCTGCTGCCCAGTTGTACACTGTGAGTCTTTTCGGCATAACAAATCCAACCTGAATTGAACAAACAGTGAAGAGGCAAAACAAAAAACAAACGGGTCATGAAAAGATCGGTACAAGGCACAATGCCATGAACTCTGCATTCTGAAAAGTTATTGAACAAAAGTAAGCAGCGCGAACGGAAAATTTTAGGTCAGATGAGAGCAATAATGGAAATACGCAATCGAAAAATGGACAATACATTACTTCAATGTATACCACAAAACAACCAATCATTCCCACGTTTGAGTCAAACCAGTGGCTCGGGTTGTCGTTAATTCAGACAATGACCCACGATGTTGCAGAATGAGAAATAACTATGAACGTATGACAGAAGAAAGGAAAAAGGAAGCAAATAAACAAAAGTTAGTAGCCTCATTAACATCATGCTGACGGCCAATGAAACTACGAACCAGAGAAGATAGCATCCGGCTATTCCTTGATAAAATTTCTTTATCCATAGCTTTGGCTTGCTCGTTGAAGTAAGTCTCACACGGACTTAGCAAGTTTGCAATTCAGTTCACGGCAGTCTGTCGAATTCTAAGTCAGCAGGCCACGAATGCGGGTATGATGTGAACCAGAGCGATTGCTCTGAATTGTATGGCGGTGTCTAGTGAATTCGTACCACCGACAGCTGAGAATGATGCGAACAAATACAGTCCATGGTTTGCGATACATTACCTTAAATTCTGTTATCTTCCTTTTGTACAAACACTCGTTTGATGACCTAGTGTCCGGAATTTTTTAGTTAACCGTTGTCCTGTAATTACCTGTTTGTACGAGCAAAACGAAATGATCATATGAAGTGGCGAACATGCCACAATATAGCAGAAGAAAAGACGGAATGTCTCGGAAAGCGTAAAGAAGTTCCAGTGATCACGCAGAGACCCAACAGATGATAGGTGAAAGAACAATAACACCACAGGTATATGTGAGCTTGGCCGTTTGCCTAACCAATGGTGTTCTTAAATGCTCAATACCAGTTGCCCAACAAAATCAGAGAACTCTCTAGAAGTGAACTGAGAACCGTCATCTTCAACACGGTCATTTGGAAAACCCAGTATGCAGAATACACTTAGAAGACAGGGGAAGGTAGAATGGCCGCTCCGACTTTCTGTGCTCCCAATGTCAGGTCACTTGCACATAGAATCAAAAGCGACTTGAATAAATGCATCAGTGATTGGTCCAACAAACTCAATATAGCATCAACTGCATGGATTTCTCTCGAACAGACAAGGCTGTAAGTCAAATTGTGGAGGTGAGCTCGAGATTGGTGCACATCGACTGCATTCCCTAACCAATCTATAAAAGCTTCCATCTTTAAAAATCGACAAACATAACTAGACATTAAGGATTTCATATTCGTATACCACGGGTGTTTCATAAAGCTGTCTTAGAACTCCTGAATATAAATCTTTCAGCGAACAGAAGACATGTATCTATGGTTGACAGTGAATCGCGTTCTGTGAAGAATCCTCTCATTTGGGGTTCAGACTTCCGACTGTCCGCGCTTTAGAAAATATTTGACCTGGGTGACATTAGAGGCCTCCGTTCATGTCTGCAATAACTGCTAGGCATGTAACAAGTCCTGTGAGCATGTACTGAACTTTTTTTTCAATGTTGGCAGATACAAAAGTCAGTTCATCATCTGTTTTATTTGGTTGCTGAAAACAAACGAAACTACTTCTGCGCGTCCAAATTCTAATAGACACGAGTTCAAAATTGAAACCATAGCCTAGTAAAGTGGCGACTCATCTTAGATGGTAGTTGACAGTGCGCACTGGAAAGCTTCTCTTACTATTAAGAATGGTCAACAGTGGTTCACCATCGGTGTGAAGTGAAGATTTTCCCCATGAATCACTTCATGGAACAATTTACAGCGTACAGTAAAAATTAAACCCTCAGTTTCCCTCTAAGTTTGTCAGTAACTCTGTTGTGCAGAAGTCAATGGCCTAGAGGTATGAGCGCCAGCTTTCTGTGATTTATTCCGGAATCAGTGTAGAATTACAATTCACATTTTATAGTCGGATGCATCTGATGCTAAACGATGAATCATAGTATCAATGTAGATGTTATGGACTTAAAACCGGTCCGACGCTCAGCTGTTCGATTACAATTAAGATTAAACAAAAATAACCTATTACTTGAAGTACGATGAATTTCCATATCGGATACGAAGTTACCGTTGCTACTTAGTCACAAGTAAATATGACTGGACAGTATTAACGTCAGTGAGTGACATCTTTTCACAAGTGACTTACTTCTTCTAGATGTGAATATCGTTCGGTGGAACCACCAGTAAACACCAGATAACGAAAATTAAAGGAAAAAGGAACAGTGTGCCATGCGCATATGAAATCTAAACTGTTCTGTACGTCTCACGAGTCCTGTTAAATGACACACGATTACGATGTGATACACGTAAACGGCAACGATTGACAATTCCCATGATTTGATCGAAGTGCGCTAGAGCATAATTTAGTCCAAACGGTGGTCGACCATAGTGACAAAATCTCTCACACGAACGCACTACTAGCATTTGATTTGACACATCGTCGATTTGGACTTGCAGATGCGCTCGACCATTTCACAACCACTATTCACGCTGCCCACATTGAACAGTCAATGGGGCTGATGACATCCGTCGTTACTGAGTGACTGAGTACCTCACTTACCTAACCAACATCAGTATATGGCACCGATCAATTTGTACTCTTGTGTTATACTTTTGATATGGATTCGCTGTTGTGATAGTGCGCAATCCAGGACTGTCAGTAAAAGCCGTCAAGTTTTGCTTGTAGCCGACAAATGGGTTGAGAAGTACACGCAGTGTTCAAGATCGTTGAATTTTCCTCTTAATTCAGATGTTAAAAAAATGTTATTCACAAAAGTTATTAATGGGGCTATCCAAAAGTTTCAAACCCTCAATCCGCCGAATGCCAGTGAGAAATTGTTTACGATGTAGGCCGTTACGAAAAATTTGTGGCCGTGAAAATCGCACACAGTTCATTGTTCCTGCAATAATCAATGTACCACCAGAAGCATTACAGGCTAAGCTGCTAGTGGGTTAGAGGTTTGAAAAGTCCCACGGTTCCCGTGAACAACGTGTAATAATAGTAATGTCAGAAGCGGAATCAAACTGGAATACCCATGGAAAACGACAGACAACACTGGACATAAATTCCAGTTAAGAAGGGAAACATGTGATGGCAATGGTAGTGAGGATGACACCAGATGTATCTTACGATCGAATACGACCCACTAAGTGCAGGGGCTAAGGTTCCTCGGGTTGAGGATGTGTTTTGATTGGAAGGGAGACGCAGGTAACCTAAATACCGAACTCGGTAAACAACCGAATACCAAAACTATTGGATCGACCGTTCTGATTAAGCGCTCAGTTGTTCAACCCAACCCAAAAAGAATCTGTGAGTTTTGTCAGCTA